>CM032164.1:7235361-7477203 GCA_018901935.1 Pugionium cornutum
TTTGTATGGGATGAGCCACGGCCTAGTTGTTGTAGAAGACCCTAGTGGTTACCCAATTGGATGGGTCTTTCCTAAGTCTAGTACTCCTCCTTAGTTGCTGAACAGGTGGTGCAGCCTCCTCTACAACCGTTTCCTCTTCCATTTGGTGAATAGGTTCCTCTATACCCACTTCCAAGTCATCTTGTTCTTGGTTTTGGGCCGTAGCTTCTTCTTGGATTGGAGTTGGTTCTTGAGTTACTGCCCCTTGTTCATTCTCTTGGGTATCTTTAAACTACTTGGGGTTCTTGCTTCTTCTTGTATTGAATCCTTTGGCACATCATTTCCCAAATGATACAAGAGAAGCCTCAAACTTGTAGCCAAATCAGATGGTGACCTTGAGAGATCCTTCAATCCTTCCCAATCTTTCTGATCATAATAGCTTCGTTCTTCTGTGAACTTGACATCTCTAGACACATATGTCATGTTGTTGCTCGGATCATAACACTTATAACCCTTTTGTGTTGTCAAATATCCAAGGAACATACACTTGATGCTCTTTGCCTCCAACTTGTTTCTTAGATCACCTGGAACATACACAAAGCACACACACCCAAATACATGTAAATGATCAATGGAGGGTTTAGTTTTATTGAGTACCTCAAATGGGGATATGTCTTGCAAGACTTTGGTTGGAATCCGATTGATGAGGTAGGAAGCAACCAAGACTGCATCTCCCCAAAAACTTTTAGGAACATTGGTATGAAACATCATGGATCTTGCTACTTCCATTAAGTGTCGGTTCTTCCTTTCAGCAACTCCATTTTGTTGTGGTGTGTGGGCAGCTAGTTTGATGTAGTATTCCATGTTTGTTTAAGTGAGCTTTGAATCTTTGACTTGTGTATTCCCCTCCATTATCTGATCTTAACACTTTGATCTTGGCATTGAATTGATTAGTAACATAATTATGAAAGTTTATAAATGCCTCATAAACCCTATCTTTAGATGGAAGTAATGTAACCCATGTATATTTCGATTTCTCATCTATAAAGGTCACAAAGTATTTATTCCTATCTCTAGACATACAAGGTGAGGTCCAAACATCGGAATGTACTAAATCAAAGCAATGCTCATAAATTGTAGACGATTTAGGGAAAACAACACGACAATGTTTGCCAAGGAAACAAGCCTCACAAACTGAGTGATCATAAGCGACATTAGGAATTATTAAGCTTAAAGCACGAGCATGAGGATGTCCTAATCTAGCATGCCATAAGACATCTTTATTAGCAAAAACACAGGATTTGAAAGCTAAGGAATCCAAATTGCTTGGAGGGTCTTCAAGAACATAGAGCTCATCTTGAGTTCCACCACCTCCAAGTATCTTACCACTCTTAATATCCTGAAAGTAAACATTGTTAGGCCCAAATGTAACATTGCAATTCAGGTCTTTAGTAGCCCTTTTGACAGAAACTAGATTAGACTTAAATTTAGGTACAAAGAAAGCATTAGTTTCTTTGTGAAATAGTCTTAATTTTCCGGTTCCTTCAATTGGAATACCCTTACCATCAGCTACAGTTACTTGTCCTAGACATGGTTCAATGTTCTTTAACAACCTAGCATTGCTAATCATATGGTGAGAAGCACCTGAATCCACTACCAACTTATGATCTGGTTTATCAAGCAATTTTTGGGAGTAGAGTGTGATACCGGAGAGTTTTGAGGCATAGGCCTTGATGAGATCCTCCAAGTCACTCTTCTTAACATACTCCATGGATACATTCATAGCTAGCTCCCCTCCTTGGTTGGATGAACTTGCCGGTTCAGTCACAACCTTTTGAGAGATGTTAGCCTTTGAATCCTTGAACCGGTTTGGCTTGAGATGAGGATGAAGAATCCAGCACTTGTCCTTGATGTGGCCATTCCTCTTACAATGTTCACACATCACACTCTTCCTATCCTCTTGCTTAAACACGCTCTTGTTGGCCATGACTAGTTCTCCTTTTCCACCAAACAAACCAATGTTGCCTTGCTCCTTTTGAATCCGTGAGCACACCTCTTCGAAATCAGGGAGTTTTGGCTCTCTTAGGATGGACTTAATCACATCCTTAAAGGCTGGATTTAGGTTGAGAAGGAGCCCAAATATCTTGTCTTGTTCCTTCCTTTCATTAAGCACCTTTGGATCCATAGAACTTGGTCTCAACATGTCAAGCTCGGACAATGTTGACTGGAACTTGCCAAGGAACTTTGTGAACTCCATATCCTCTTGGTGTAGATCATTGAGAGCCTTCTTAACCTCATACACACAGCTGAGGTTTGAAACATCCCCATACACCCTCTTGAGAGTCTCCCAAAGATACTTGGCGGTTTCACAATATGAATAAGCTTCAAGTATGGATGGGTCCAATGAATTTTGGAGGAATCCAAGAACTGATTGATCTTCTCGGAACCACCTAGCTTCATCTTTTCTTGTTGCCTCATCCTTCTTCTCCTTTGGATCGTCTATAGTTGGAGTATTATCCTCCAAGATGTGATTCCAAAGTCCTTTGCCACAAATGGCTGTCTTGATGGTTCTTGACCATAATGTGTAGTTCAAGCCTTTGAGAACTACTGGTATCACCGTAGGTTTCAGGCTGGAACTAATTTGAACTGTATCCTGCATTGTTAGGCTTTAAAGATCTCAAAGGAGGCAGCTTTTATGGTTGAATAAAACTGAGAGTTTTTAGTTTAAAGGCTGAGAGATTTTTGACAGAATTTAAGATTAGAAACTGAGAGATTTGAGTAGAAAAGATAAGAAAATGATCTTATGCTCTCATACCATGTAAGAATATTAAGAGAAGAGAGGAGAAATGTGAAGAATTGAATCTGGAAACTCAAAGAGAAGCATGAGAAAATGAGAAATGTCTAAGACTTCTGGAGAAGAATCTCCTAAGAGTTCAATCATACATTGAGTCTTTACAGCCCTTTTATAGAGGATTTACAATGTGAACACAAAAGAAAATGAATTCAAACGTGTGGATGAGCTTGAATAGAGGAGGAGCTTGTCAACAACCAATGAGAAGAGAGGGGAAGAGCTGCAAACTGTCTCATGAACGTTTGGTGTGGTTACCAAGGCTGTGTGCAGCAGGCATGACTGTTTGGTGTGGTAACCAAGACTGTGTGTAGCATGGACATGTTCTTTACACCTTGATTCTTCTCCAAAGGCAGCTATTTAACCATTTTAACCATGTGGTTAATAATAACTCCCTCCCTTTTCTTTTCCCTTGTTATTCAAACTGAATTTTCGTGCTCACACTTGCCTTGTAGGTCAAAATAGGTCTTATTTTATTTTCCTATGTCAATAACTCCTAGAGTAAAGGCTTATAAATGAAGCATAATGCATGGCATCACACAGTTTGGAATACATTGGATTACTTGGAGGCTTTGTCGTACCTATTTCAGTCTTAAATTTAGTCCCAAAATAGTAAATTGAGCTAGCTTAATGTTGGCATTGGATTCATGTCATTCTGAACTCTAAATCAAAAGTTACGGACGATTTGGTGCGGACATGTCAAGTTGATCGACTAGTTAAAATGATCATTCTAAAATAATGATTACGGCTGCTTAAGTAAACACTTATAAATGTAGCATAATGCATGGCATCAACAGTTTGGGATAAATTGGATTACTTGGAGGCTTTGTCATAGATCTTTCTGTGTCAAATGTCGTCACAATATAGAAAATTGAGCTAGCTTTAAGTGGGCGTTGGATTCTTGACATTCACAACTCTAAATCAAAAGTTACAAACGATCTAGTGCGGACATGTCAAGTTGATCGGCTAGTTAAAATGATCATTCTAAACTGATCATTGGTGCTGCTTGAGTAAAGGCTTATAAATGAAGCATAATGCAGGGCGTCACACAGTTTGGGATACATTGGATTACTTGCTGGCTTTTTCGTAGCTCTTTCACTATCAAATGCTATCACAATATGGAAAATATAGCTAGTTTAACATGGACGTTGGATTCGTGTCATTATGAACTCCACATCAAAAGTTACGAAAGATTTAGTGCGGACATGAAAAGTTGATCGGCCAGTTAAAATGATCATTGTAACTGATCATTGCTGCTCCTTAAGTAAAAGCATAATGCATGCTATCACACAGTTTGGGTTACATTGGATTACCTGGAGGCTTTTTCGTTGATCTTTCAGCCTCAAATGTTGTCATAATATGGAAAACTAAAAAGGTAGGTTAACGTGGGTGTTGGAATCATGTCATTTTGAGCTCTAAATCAAAATTTAAAGATTATTTAATGCAAACATGTCAAGTTGATCATCTAGTTATAACGATGATTCTAAACTTAGTATTGGTGCTCCTTTAGTAACGGCTTATAAATGAAGCATAATGCATGGCATCATGCAATTTGGAATAGATTGGATTACTTGGAGGCTTTGTCGTACGTATTTTGGTCCTAAAATTTGTCACAATATAGAAAATTAAACTAGCTTAACGTGTACGTTGGATTCATGTCATTTTGGACAATAAATCAAAAGCTACGGATGATTTAGTGCAGACATGTGAAGTTGATCGGCTAGTGAAAATGATCATTCTAAACTGATCATTGGTGCTCCTTGAGTAAAGGCTTATAAATGAAGCATAATGCATGAAATCACACAGTTTGGGATACATTGGAGTACTTGGAGGCATTGTCGTAGCTATTTTAGTCTGAAATGTTGTCACAATATAGAAAATTGAGCTAGCTTAACGTGGTAGTTGGATTTGTGTCGTTGTGAACTCTAAATCAAAAGTTACGGATGATTTAGTGCAGACATATGAAGTTGATCGGCCAGTTAAAATGATCATTCTAAAGTGTTCATTGGTTCTCCTTGAGTAAAGGCTTATATATGAATCGGAATGCATGAAATCACGCAGTTTGGGATACATTGGATTACTTGTAGGTGTTTTCGTAGCTCTTTCAATCTTAAATGTTGTCACAATATGGAAAATTGAAGTACCTTAACATGGGCGTTGGATTCGTGTCATTCTGAACTCTAAATCAAAAGTAACGGATGATTTAGTGTAGACATGTCAAATTGATCGGCTAGTAAAAATGATCATTCTAAACTAATCATTGGTGCTGCTTGGATAAAGGCTTATCAATGAAATATAATGACAGGAATCCCGCAGTTTGGGATAAATTGAATTACTTGAAGGCTTCTTCGTAGCTCTTTAAGTCTCGAATGTTGTCACAAATATGGAAATTTTAGCTTGCTTAACGTGGGCATTGGATTCATGTCATTATGAACTCTAAATCTAAAGTTACAGACGATTTAGTGCGAACATATCAAGTTGATCGGCCAGTTAAAATGATCATTCTAAACTGATCATTGGTGATCCTTATGTAAAGGCTTATAAATAAAGCATAATGCATTGCATCACAGTTTAGGATACATTGGATTACTTAGAGGTTTCTTCGTAGCTCTTTCAGCTTCAAATGTTGTCACAATATGGAAATTTGAGATAGCTTAACATAAGCTTTGGATTCCTGTCATTCTGAACACTAAATGAAAAGTTATGGATGATTTATTGTGGACATATCAAATTCAGCAGCCAATTAGAATGATAATTCTAAACTTATCATTGGAGATCTCTAAGTAAAGGCTTATAAATGAAGTGTAGTGAATAGCAACCCGCAGTTTGTGATATATTCAATTACTTGGAGGTTTTTTCATAGCTCTTTTAGTCTCAAATGTTGTCAAAATATGTAAAATTTAGCTAGCTTAACGTGGGCATCAGGTTCGTGTCATTATGAACTCTGAATCAAAAGTTACGGATGATTTATTGGTGTTCCTTGAGTAATGGATTATAAATGAAGCATAATGAATGGCAACCCGCATTTTGGGATACATTGAATTACTTGGAGGCTTTTTCGTAGCTCTTCCAATCTCAAATGTTGTCACAATATGGAAAATTTAGCTAGCTTAACATCGGCGTATGACTCGTGTCATTCTGAACTCTAAATCAAACGTTAAACATGATTTAGTGTGAAAATGTCAAGTTGATCGGTCAGTTAAAATAATCATTCTAAACTGATCATTGGTCCTCCTTAAGTAAAGGTTTATAAATGTATCATAATGCATGGCATCACGCAGTCTGGGATACATTGGATTACTTGGAGACTTTTTCATAGCTCTTTTAGTCTCAAATATTGTCGCAATATTGAAAATTTAGCAAGCTTATCCTGGGCGTTGGATTTGTGTCATTCTGAACTCTAAATCAAAAGTTACAGAAGATTTAGTGCATACATGTCAAGTTGATCGGCCAGTTAAAATGATCATTCTAAATTGATCATTGTTGCTCCTTTAGTAAAGACTTATAAATGAAGAATAATGCATGGCATCACGCAATTTGGGACATATTGGATTACTTGGAGGCTTTGTCGTAGCTATTTCGGACTTCAATTTTGCCACAATATTTAAAATTGATCTATGTTAACGTGGGCGTTGGATTTGGGTCGTTTTGAACTCTAAATCAAAAATTACGGATGATTTAGTGCGGACATGTCAAGTTGATCGGTATGTTAAAATGATCATTATAAACTGATCATTGGTGTTACTTGAGTAAAGGGTTATAAATGAAGCACAATGGATGCCATCACGCAGTTTGGGATACATTGGATTATTTGGAGGCTTTGTCAAAGGTCTTTTTAGTCTCAATTATTGTCACAATATAGAAAATAAAGCTAGCTTAACGTGGGGATTGGATTCGTGTCATTCTAAACTCTAATTAAAAGTTTACGGATGATTTATTGCGGACATGTCAAGTTTATCTGCCAGTTAAAATGATCATTCTAAATTGATCAATTGTGCTCTTTGTGTAAAGGCTATTAAATGAAACATAACGCATGGCATCATCCACTTTGGAATACATTGGATTACTTGGAGTCTTTGTCGTAGCTCTTCAGTTTCAAATATAGTCACTATTTATGAAAATTAAGCTAGATTAATGTGGGCGTTGGATTTGTGTGATTGGGAACTCTAAATAAAACGTTACGGATGATTTAGTGTGGACATGTCAAGTTGATCGGTCAGTTAAAAGGATCATTCTAAACTGATCATTGGTGCTCCCATAGTAAAGGCTTATAAATGAAGCATCATGCATGACATCACACAGTTTGGGATATATTGGATTACTTGGAGGCTTTTATGTAGCTCCTTCCGTCTCAAATGTTGTCACAATATGGAAAATTGAGCTAGCTTAACGTGGGCGTTGGATTCTTGTCATTCTAAACACTAAATCAAAAGTTACGGACGATTTAGTGTGGATACGTCATGTTGGTAGGCCAGTTAAATTGATAATTCTAAACTGATCATTGGTCCTCCTTGTGTAAAGTCTTATAAATGAACCATAATTCGTGGCATCACGCTAGCTCGGGATACAGATTAATTGGAGGCTTGGTTGTAGATCTCTTACTCTCAAATGTTGTCACAATATAGAAAATCAAGCTAGATTAACGTGGGCGTTGGATTCCTGTCATTCGGAACTCTAAATCAAAGTTATGAATCATTTAATGCGGACATGTTAAGTTAAAATGATCATTCTAAACTGATTATTGGTGGTCTTTGTGTAAAGGCTTACGAAACATAATGAATGGCATCACTCAATTTGAAATAGATTGGATTATTTGGAGGATTTTTCATAGCTATTTTGGTCTTAAAATTTGTCACAATATATGCTCATCAGCAAGATTAACCTGTGCGTTGGATTCGTGTCATTCTGAACTCTAGATCAAAAGTTATGGACGATTTAGTTCCGTACATGTCAAGTTGATCGGCGTGTTAAAATGATTACTCTAAAGTGATCATTGGTGCTCCTTTTGTAAAGGCTTATAAATGAAGCATAATGCATGGCATCACGCAATTTGGGAGAGATTGGATTACTTGGAGGCTTTTTCATAGCCATTTTGGACTTAAATTTTGTCACAATATTAAAAGTTGAGCTATGTTAACATGGGCGTTGGATTTGTGTAATTTTAAACTCTAAATAAAATTACGGACGATTTAGTGCGGACATGTCATGTGTATCGGCATGTTTAAATGATCATTGGTGCTACTAGAGTAAAGGGTTATAAATGAAGCATAATGGATGGCATCACGCAGTTTGGGATACATTGGATTATTTGGAGGCTTTTTCATACCTCTTTTAGTCTCAACTATTATCACAATCTAGAAAATAGATCAGCTTAACGTGGGGATTGGATTCGTGTCATTCTGAACTCTAAATAAAAATTTACGGATGATTTGGTGCGCATATGTCAAGTTGATATGCCAGTTAAATGATCATCTATACTGATTATTTGTTCTCCTTGAGTAAAGGCTTATAAATGAAGCATAACACATGGCATCATGCAGTTTGGGATACATTGGATTACTTGGAGGCTTTGTCGTACGTCTTTCAGTCTCAAATGTTGCCACAGTTTATGAAAATTGAGCTAGATTAATGTGGACGTTGTATTTGTGTCATTTGGAACTCTAAATAAAAAATTACGGACGATTTAGTGTGGACATGTGAAGTTGATCGGCCAGTTAAAATGATCATTCTAAAATCATCATTGGTGCTCATATAGTAAACGCTTATAAATGAAGCATTATGCGTGACATCAAACAGTTTGGTATATATTGGATTACTTGGAGGTTTTTCGTAGCTCTTTCAGTGTCAAATGTTGTCACAATATGAAAAATTGAGCTAGCATAACGTGGGCATTGGATTTTGTCATTCTAAACACTAAATCAAAAGTTACGGACGATTTAGTGTGCACATGTCAATTGATAGGCCAGTTAAAATAATCATTCTAAACTGATCATTGGTGCTCCTTAAGTAAAGGCTTATAAATGAAGCATAATGCATGACATCACGTAGTTTGGGATACATTGGATTACTTCAAGGGTTTTTCGTGGCTCTTTTAGTCTCAAATATTATCACAATATAGAAAATTGAGCTAGCTTAACGTGGGCGTTGGTTTCGTGTCATCCTAAATTCTAAATAATCATTCTAAACTTATTATTGGTGCTCCTTGTAAGAATATTAAGATTAGAGAGCAGAAATGTGAAGAATTGAATTTGGAAACTCAAAGAGAAGCATGAGAAAATGAGAAATGTGTAAGACTTCTGGAGAAGAATCTCCTAAGAGTTCAATCATACATTGAGTGTTTACAGCCCTTTTATAGAGTATTTACAATGTGAACACAAAAGAAAATGAATTCAAATATGTGGATGAGCTTGAATAGAGGAGTAGCTTGTCAACAACCAATGAGAAGAGAGGGGAAGAGCTGCAAACTGTCTCATGAACGTTTGGTGTGGTTACCAAGGCTGTGTGCAGCAGGCATGACTGTTTCGTGTGGTTACCAAGACTGTGTGCAGCATGTACATGTCCTTTTCACCTTGATTCTTCTCCCAAGACAGCTATTTAACCATTTTAACCATGTAGTTAATAATAACTCCCTCTTTTTTCTTTTTCCTTGTTATTCAAACTGAATTTTCGTGCTCACACTTGCCTTGTAGGTCAAGATAGGTCTTATTTGATATTTCTATGTCAATACTCCCCCTCAAGCTAAATACTTTGGAATCACCCTAAAGTTTTAAGCTTAGGAACCCAAGGCAACACCTCATTAAAAACCTTATTAAGGAAAACCACTTGGGACAAAACCTTAATAAGGGAAAAAGAGTGTGTTGCTCTTGGATTATGAGACCTTTGATCATGGATGTGATAAATAAACAAACCCAAGTTTGCTAAAGATGTTCTTGCAAACTTTGAGACTTGCTGCCTTTGTGAAGATGTCAGCTGGTTGGTCTTCACTCCTTGTATAACATGGCAGAATGGTTCCATCTTGAACTTTCTCCTTAACCTTATGGCAATCGATCTCTATGTGCTTGGTCCTTTCCAATACCCAAGAAGTACCTCAACTCTCCAAGATTCTTGATGTCAAATGATCTGTTTAAGAAGGCCTTTGTGGACTGAATTCCTTCCTGATCATCTCCTGTGATGATAAGGTCATCCACATAAACCAAGACCGCCACGATTCCTTTGGGGTTTTGACGAGTGAACAAAGTACGATCTGAATGGGATTTCCTATACCCATTATCAGTAAATGTGGAGCTTAATTTGTGATACCAAGCCCTTGGTGATTGCTTCAACCCATATATTGCCTTCCTAAGTCTTAGAACCTGTACCTCTTTGCAAAGATCTTCAAGGCCTGGCGGTGGAGTCATATACACTTCCTCTTCAAGTTCTCCTTGTAGGAATGCGTTCTTGACATCCATTTGCCATAAGTCCCAAGTCAGATTCGTAGCTAGTGAGAGAACAACCCTTACAGTGTGTAGCTTAGCCACCGGTGAAAATGTATCAGTATAGTCCTCTCCATATGTCTGAGTGAAACCTCTTGCAACTAGACGTGCCTTGTACCTTTCTATGTCCCAATCGCTCTTATACTTGATGGTGAACACCCACTTGGAACTCACAGCCTTCTTGCCTTTGGGAAGTTCTTGTATATCCCATGTATGATTCCTTTCCATAGCTTCCTTCTGATCTCTTACTGCATCTAACCATTCTTTCTTGCTCTTAGCTTCTTCATAAGTCCTTGGAATCTGACTCTGTTCAATCTTTCCAAGGAATGCTTGATGACTAGATGGCAAGAGGTCAAGGGAACAAACATTTTGTATGGGATGAGCCACGGCCTAGTTGTTGTAGAAGACCCTAGTGGTTACCCAATTGGATGGGTCTTTCCTAAGTCTAGTACTCCTCCTTAGTTGCTGAACAGGTGGTGCAGCCTCCTCTACAACCGTTTCCTCTTCCATTTGGTGAATAGGTTCCTCTATACCCACTTCCAAGTCATCTTGTTCTTGGTTTTGGGCCGTAGCTTCTTCTTGGATTGGAGTTGGTTCTTGAGTTACTGCCCCTTGTTCATTCTCTTGGGTATCTTTAAACTACTTGGGGTTCTTGCTTCTTCTTGTATTGAATCCTTTGGCACATCATTTCCCAAATGATACAAGAGAAGCCTCAAACTTGTAGCCAAATCAGATGGTGACCTTGAGAGATCCTTCAATCCTTCCCAATCTTTCTGATCATAATAGCTTCGTTCTTCTGTGAACTTGACATCTCTAGACACATATGTCATGTTGTTGCTCGGATCATAACACTTATAACCCTTTTGTGTTGTCGAATATCCAAGGAACATACACTTGATGCTCTTTGCCTCCAACTTGTTTCTTAGATCACCTGGAACATACACAAAGCACACACACCCAAATACATGTAAATGATCAATGGAGGGTTTAGTTTTATTGAGTACCTCAAATGGGGATATGTCTTGCAAGACTTTGGTTGGAATCCGATTGATGAGGTAGCAAGCAACCAAGACTGCATCTCCCCAAAAAATTTTAGGAACATTGGTATGAAACATCATGGATCTTGCTACTTCCATTAAGTGTCGGTTCTTCCTTTCAGCAACTCCATTTTGTTGTGGTGTGTGTGGGCAGCTAGTTTGATGTAGTATTCCATGTTTTTTCAAGTGAGCTTTGAATCTTTGACTTGTGTATTCCCCTCCATTATCTGATCTTAACACTTTGATCTTGGCATTGAATTGATTAGTAACATAATTATGAAAGTTTATAAATGCCTCATAAACCCTATCTTTAGATGGAAGTAATGTAACCCATGTATATTTCGATTACTCATCAATAAAGGTGACAAATTATTTATTCCTATCTCTAGACATCGGAATGTACTAAATCAAATCAATGACCATAAATTGTAAACGATTTAGGAAAACAACACGACAATGTTTGCCAAGGATACAAGCCTCACAAACTGAATGATCATAAGCAACATTAGACATTATTAAGCTTAAATCACGAGCATGAGGGTGTCCTAATCTAGCATGCCATAAGACATCTTTATTAGCAAAAACACAAGATTTGAAAGCTAAGGAATCCGAATTGCTTGGAGGAGTGTCCTCAAGAACATAGAGCTCATCTTGAGTCCCACCACCTCCAAGTATCTTACCACTCTTGATATTGTGAAAGTAAACATTGTAGGTACAAAAGTAACATTGCAATTCAGGTCTTTAGTAGCCCTTTTGACCGAAACTAGGTTAGACTTAAACTTAGGTACAAAGAAAGCATTACTTTCTTTGTGAAATAGTCTTAATTTTCCGGTTCCTTCAATAGGAATACCCTTACCATCAGCTATAGTTAATTTTCCTAGACATGATTCAATGTTCTTTAACAACCTAGCATTGCTAATCATATGGTAAGAAGCACCCGAATCCACTACAAACTTATGATCCAGTTTATCAAGCAATTTATGGGTGTAGAGTGTGATACCGGAGAGTTTTGAGGCATAGGCCTTGATGAGATCTTTTAAGTCACTTTTCTTAACATACTTCATGGATACATTCATAGCTAGCTCCCCTCCTTGGTTGGATGAACTTGCAGGTTCAGTCACAACCTTTTGAGAGATGTTAGCCTTTGAATCCTTTAACCGGTTTGGCTTGAGATCAGGATGAAGTATCCAGCACTTGTCCTTGATGTGGCTATTCCTCCTACAATGTTCACACATCACACTCTTCCTATCCTCTTGCTTAAAAACGCTCTTGTTGGCCATGACTAGTTCTCCTTTTCCACCAAATAAACCAATGTTGCCTTGCTCCTTTTGAATCCGTGAGCACACCTCTTCGAAATCAGGGAGTTTTGGCTCTCTTAGGATGGACTTAATCACATCCTTAAAGGCTTGATTTAGGTTGAGAAGGAGCCCAAATATCTTGTCTTGTTCCTTCATTTCATTAAGCACCTTTGGATCCATAGAACTTGGTCTCAACATGTCAAGCTCGGACAATGTTGACTGGAACTTGCCAAGGAACTTTGTGAACTCCATATCCTCTTGGTGTAGATCATTGAGAGCCTTCTTAACCTCATACACACAGCTGAGGTTTGAAACATCCCCATACACCCTCTTGAGAGTCTCCCAAAGATACTTGGCGGTTTCACAATATGAATAAGCTTCAAGTATGGATGGGTCCAATGAATTTTGGAGGAATCCAAGAACTGATTGATCTTCTCGGAACCACCTAGCTTCATCTTTTCTTGTTGCCTCATCCTTCTTCTCCTTTGGATCGTCTATAGTTGGAGTATTATCCTCCAAGATGTGATTCCAAAGTCCTTTGCCACAAATGGCTGTCTTGATGGTTCTTGACCATAATGTGTAGTTCAAGCCTTTGAGAACTACTGGTATCACCGTAGGTTTCAGGCTGGAACTAATTTGAACTGTATCCTGCATTGTTAGGCTTTAAAGATCTCAAAGGAGGCAGCTTTTATGGTTGAATAAAACCGAGAGTTTTTAGTTTAAAGGCTGAGAGATTTTTGACAGAATTTAAGATTAGAAACTGAGAGATTTGAGTAGAAAAGATAAGAAAATGATCTTATGCTCTCATACCATGTAAGAATATTAAGAGAAGAGAGGAGAAATGTGAAGAATTGAATCTGGAAACTCAAAGAGAAGCATGAGAAAATGAGAAATGTCTAAGACTTCTGGAGAAGAATCTCCTAAGAGTTCAATCATACATTGAGTCTTTACAGCCCTTTTATAGAGGATTTACAATGTGAACACAAAAGAAAATGAATTCAAACGTGTGGATGAGCTTGAATAGAGGAGGAGCTTGTCAACAACCAATGAGAAGAGAGGGGAAGAGCTGCAAACTGTCTCATGAACGTTTGGTGTGGTTACCAAGGCTGTGTGCAGCAGGCATGACTGTTTGGTGTGGTAACCAAGACTGTGTGTAGCATGGACATGTTCTTTACACCTTGATTCTTCTCCAAAGGCAGCTATTTAACCATTTTAACCATGTGGTTAATAATAACTCCCTCCATTTTCTTTTCCCTTGTTATTCAAACTGAATTTTCGTGCTCACACTTGCCTTGTAGGTCAAAATAGGTCTTATTTTATTTTCCTATGTCAATAACTCCTAGAGTAAAGGCTTATAAATGAAGCATAATGCATGGCATCACACAGTTTGGAATACATTGGATTACTTGGAGGCTTTGTCGTACCTATTTCAGTCTTAAATTTAGTCCCAAAATAGTAAATTGAGCTAGCTTAATGTTGGCATTGGATTCAAGTCATTCTGAACTCTAAATCAAAAGTTACGGACGATTTGGTGCGGACATGTCAAGTTGATCGACTAGTTAAAATGATCATTCTAAACTAATGATTACGGCTGCTTAAGTAAACACTTATAAATGTAGCATAATGCATGGCATCAACAGTTTGGGATAAATTGGATTACTTGGAGGCTTTGTCATAGATCTTTCTGTGTCAAATGTCGTCACAATATAGAAAATTGAGCTAGCTTTAAGTGGGCGTTGGATTCTTGACATTCACAACTCTAAATCAAAAGTTACAAACGATCTAGTGCGGACATGTCAAGTTGATCGGCTAGTTAAAATGATCATTCTAAACTGATCATTGGTGCTGCTTGAGTAAAGGCTTATAAATGAAGCATAATGCAGGGCGTCACACAGTTTGGGATACATTGGATTACTTGCTGGCTTTTTCGTAGCTCTTTCACTATCAAATGCTATCACAATATGGAAAATATAGCTAGTTTAACATGGACGTTGGATTCGTGTCATTATGAACTCCACATCAAAAGTTACGAAAGATTTAGTGCGGACATGAAAAGTTGATCGGCCAGTTAAAATGATCATTGTAACTGATCATTGCTGCTCCTTAAGTAAAAGCATAATGCATGCTATCACACAGTTTGGGTTACATTGGATTACCTGGAGGCTTTTTCGTTGATCTTTCAGCCTCAAATGTTGTCATAATATGGAAAACTAAAAAGGTAGGTTAACGTGGGTGTTGGAATCATGTCATTTTGAGCTCTAAATCAAAATTTAAAGATTATTTAATGTAAACATGTCAAGTTGATCATCTAGTTATAACGATTATTCTAAACTTAGTATTGGTGCTCCTTTAGTAACGGCTTATAAATGAAGCATAATGCATGGCATCATGCAATTTGGAATAGATTGGATTACTTGGAGGCTTTGTCGTACGTATTTTGGTCTTAAAATTTGTCACAATATAGAAAATTGAACTAGCTTAACGTGTACGTTGGATTCATGTCATTTTGGACTATAAATCAAAAGCTACGGACGATTTAGTGCGAACATGTCAAGTTGATCGGCTAGTGAAAATGATCATTCTAAACTGATCATTGGTGCTCCTTGAGTAAAGGCTTATAAATGAACCATAATGCATGAAATCACACAGTTTGGGATACATTGAAGTACTTGGAGGCATTGTCGTAGCTATTTTAGTCTGAAATGTTGTCACAATATAGAAAATTGAGCTAGCTTAACGTGGTAGTTGGATTTGTGTCGTTGTGAACTCTAAATCAAAAGTTACGGATGATTTAGTGCAGACATATGAAGTTGATCGGCCAGTTAAAATGATCATTCTAAAGTGTTCATTGGTTCTCCTTGAGTAAAGGCTTATATATGAATCGGAATGCATGAAATCACGCAGTTTGGGATACATTGGATTACTTGTAGGTATTTTCGTAGCTCTTTCAATCGTAAATGTTGTGACAATATGGAAAATTGAAGTACCTTAACATGGGCGTTGGATTCGTGTCATTCTGAACTCTAAATCAAAAGTAACGGATGATTTAGTGTAGACATGTCAAGTTGATCGGCTAGTAAAAATGATCATTCTAAACTAATCATTGGTGCTGCTTGGATAAAGGCTTATCAATGAAATATAATGACAGGAATCCCGCAGTTTGGGATAAATTGAATTACTTGAAGGCTTCTTCGTAGCTCTTTAAGTCTCGAATGTTGTCACAATATGGAAATTTTAGCTTGCTTAACGTGGGCATTGGATTCATGTCATTATGAACTCTAAATCTAAAGTTACAGACGATTTAGTGCGAACATATCAAGTTGATCGGCCAGTTAAAATGATCATTCTAAACTGATCATTGGTGATCCTTATGTAAAGGCTTATAAATAAAGCATAATGCATTGCATCACAGTTTAGGATACATTGGATTACTTAGAGGTTTCTTCGTAGCTCTTTCAGCTTCAAATGTTGTCACAATATGGAAATTTGAGATAGCTTAACATAAGCTTTGGATTCCTGTCATTCTGAACACTAAATGAAAAGTTATGGATGATTTATTGTGGACATATCAAATTCAGCAGCCAATTAGAATGATAATTCTAAACTTATCATTGGAGATCTCTAAGTAAAGGCTTATAAATGAAGTGTAGTGAATAGCAACCCGCAGTTTGTGATATATTCAATTACTTGGAGGTTTTTTCATAGCTCTTTTAGTCTCAAATGTTGTCAAAATATGTAAAATTTAGCTAGCTTAACGTGGGCATCAGGTTCGTGTCATTATGAACTCTGAATCAAAAGTTACGGATGATTTATTGGTGTTCCTTGAGTAATGGATTATAAATGAAGCATAATGAATGGCAACCCGCATTTTGGGATACATTGAATTACTTGGAGGCTTTTTCGTAGCTCTTCCAATCTCAAATGTTGTCACAATATGGAAAATTTAGCTAGCTTAACATCGGCGTATGACTCGTGTCATTCTGAACTCTAAATCAAACGTTAAACATGATTTAGTGTGAAAATGTCAAGTTGATCGGTCAGTTAAAATAATCATTCTAAACTGATCATTGGTCCTCCTTAAGTAAAGGTTTATAAATGTATCATAATGCATGGCATCACGCAGTCTGGGATACATTGGATTACTTGGAGACTTTTTCATAGCTCTTTTAGTCTCAAATATTGTCGCAATATTGAAAATTTAGCAAGCTTATCCTGGGCGTTGGATTTGTGTCATTCTGAACTCTAAATCAAAAGTTACAGAAGATTTAGTGCATACATGTCAAGTTGATCGGCCAGTTAAAATGATCATTCTAAATTGATCATTGTTGCTCCTTTAGTAAAGACTTATAAATGAAGAATAATGCATGGCATCACGCAATTTGGGACATATTGGATTACTTGGAGGCTTTGTCGTAGCTATTTCGGACTTCAATTTTGCCACAATATTTAAAATTGATCTATGTTAACGTGGGCGTTGGATTTGGGTCGTTTTGAACTCTAAATCAAAAATTACGGATGATTTAGTGCGGACATGTCAAGTTGATCGGTATGTTAAAATGATCATTATAAACTGATCATTGGTGTTACTTGAGTAAAGGGTTATAAATGAAGCACAATGGATGCCATCACGCAGTTTGGGATACATTGGATTATTTGGAGGCTTTGTCAAAGGTCTTTTTAGTCTCAATTATTGTCACAATATAGAAAATAAAGCTAGCTTAACGTGGGGATTGGATTCGTGTCATTCTAAACTCTAATTAAAAGTTTACGGATGATTTATTGCGGACATGTCAAGTTTATCTGCCAGTTAAAATGATCATTCTAAATTGATCAATTGTGCTCTTTGTGTAAAGGCTATTAAATGAAACATAACGCATGGCATCATCCACTTTGGAATACATTGGATTACTTGGAGTCTTTGTCGTAGCTCTTTCAGTTTCAAATATAGTCACACTTTATGAAAACTAAGCTAGATTAATGTGGACGTTGGATTTGTGTGATTGGGAACTCTAAATAAAACATTACGGATGATTTAGTGTGGACATGTCAAGTTGATCGGTCAGTTAAAATGATCATTCTAAACTGATCATTGGTGCTCCCAGAGTAAAGGCTTATAAATGAAGCATCATGCATGACATCACACAGTTTGGGATATATTGGATTACTTGGAGGCTTTTATGTAGCTCCTTCCGTCTCAAATGTTGTCACAATATGAAAAATTGAGCTAGCTTAACGTGGGCGTTGGATTCTTGTCATTCTAAACACTAAATCAAAAGTTACGGACGATTTAGTGTGGATACATCATGTTGGTAGGCCAGTTAAATTGATAATTCTAAACTGATCATTGGTCCTCCTTGTGTAAAGGCTTATAAATGAACCATCATTCATGGCATCACGCTAGCTCGGGATACATTGGATTAATTGGAGGCTTGGTCGTAGATCTCTTACTCTCAAATGTTGTCACAATATAGAAAATCTGGCTAGAATAACGTGGGCGTTGGATTCGTGTCATTTGGAACTCTAAATCAAAGTTATGAATCATTTAATGCAGACATGTTAAGTTAAAATGATCATTCTAAACTGATCATTGGTGGTCTTTGTGTAAAGGCTTACGAAACATAATGAATGGCATCAGTCAATTTGGAATAGATTGGATTACTTGGAGGATTTTTCATAGCTATTTTGGTCTTAAAATTTGTCAAAATATATGCTCATCAGCAAGATTAACCTGTGCGTTAGATTCGTGTCATTCTGAACTCTAATCAAGTTGATCGGCGTGATAAAATGATTACTCTAAAGTGATCATTGGTGCTCCTTTTGTAAAGGCTTATAAATGAAGCATAATGCATGGCATCACGCAATTTGGGAGAGATTGGATTACTTGGAGGCTTTGTCGTAGCCATTTTGGACTTAAATTTTGTCACAATATTAAAAGTTGAGCTATGTTAACATGGGCGTTGGATTTGTGTAATTTTGAACTCTAAATAAAATTACGGATGATTTAGTGCGGACATGTCATGTGTATCGGCATGTTTAAATGTTCATTGGTGCTACAAGAGTAAAGGGTTATAAATGAAGCATAATGGATGGCATCACGCAGTTTGGGATACATTGGATTATTTGGAGGCTTTTTCATACCTCTTTTAGTCTCAACTATTATCACAATCTAGAAAATAGATCAGCTTAACGTGGGGATTGGATTCGTGTCATTCTGAACTCTAAATAAAAATTTATGGATGATTTGGTGCGCATATGTCAAGTCATCTGCCAGTTAAAATGATCATTCTATACTGATTATTTGTTCTCCTTGAGTAAAGGCTTATAAATGAAGCATAACACATGGCATCGTGCAGTTTGGGATACATTGGATTACTTGGAGGCTTTGTCGTACCTATTTCAGTCTTAAATTTAGTCCCAAAATAGTAAATTGAGCTAGCTTAATGTTGGCATTGGATTCATGTCATTCCGAACTCTAAATCAAAAGTTACGGACGATTTGGTGCGGACATGTCAAGTTGATCGACTAGTTAAAATGATCATTCTAAACTAATGATTACGGCTGCTTAAGTAAACACTTATAAATGTAGCATAATGCATGGCATCAACAGTTTGGGATAAATTGTATTACTTGGAGGCTTTGTCATAGATCTTTCTGTGTCAAATGTCGTCACACTATAGAAAATTGAGCTAGCTTTACGTGGGCGTTGGATTCTTGACATTCACAACTCTAAATCAAAAGTTACAAACGATTTAGTGCGGACATGTCAAGTTGATCGGCTAGTTAAAATGATCATTCTAAACTGATCATTGGTGCTGCTTGAGTAAAGGCTTATAAATAAAGCATAATGCATGGCGTCACACAGTTTGGGATACATTGGATTACTTGCTGGCTTTTTCGTAGCTCTTTCACTATCAAATGCTATCACAATATGGAAAATATAGCTAGTTTAACATGGACGGTTGATTCGTGTCATTATGAACTCCACATCAAAAGTTACGAATGATTTAGTGCGGACATGAAAAGTTGATCAGCCAGTTAAAATGATCATTGTAACTGATCATTGCTGCTCCTTAAGTAAAAGCATAATGCATGCTATCACACAGTTTGGGTTACATTGGATTACCTGGAGGCTTTTTCGTTGATCTTTCAGCCTGAAATGTTGTCATAATATGGAAAACTAAAAAGCTAGGTTAACGTGGGTGTTGGAATCATGTCATTTTGAGCTCTAAATCAAAATTTAAAGATTATTTAATGCAAACATGTCAAGTTGATCATCTAGTTATAACGATGATTCTAAACTTAGTATTGGTGCTCCTTTAGTAACGGCTTATAAATGAAGCATAATGCATGGCATCATGCAATTTGGAATAGATTGGATTACTTGGAGGCTTTGTCGTACGTATTTTGGTCCTAAAATTTGTCACAATATAGAAAATTAAACTAGCTTAACGTGTACGTTGGATTCATGTCATTTTGGACAATAAATCAAAAGCTACGGATGATTTAGTGCAGACATGTGAAGTTGATCGGCTAGTGAAAATGATCATTCTAAACTGATCATTGGTGCTCCTTGAGTAAAGGCTTATAAATGAAGCATAATGCATGAAATCACACAGTTTGGGATACATTGGATTACTTGGAGGCATTGTCGTAGCTATTTTAGTCTGAAATGTTGTCACAATATAGAAAATTGAGCTAGCTTAACGTGGTAGTTGGATTTGTGTCGTTGTGAACTCTAAATCAAAAGTTATGGATGATTTAGTGCAGACATATGAAGTTGATCGGCCAGTTAAAATGATAATTCTAAAGTGATCATTGGTTCTCCTTGAGTAAAGGCTTATATATGAAGCGGAATGCATGAAATCACGCAGTTTGGGATACATTGGATTACTTGTAGGTATTTTCATAGCTCTTTCAATCTCAAATGTTGTCACAATATGGAAAATTGAAGTACCTTAACATGGGCGTTGGATTCGTGTCATTCTGAACTCTAAATCAAAAGTAACGGATGATTTAGTGTAGACATGTCAAGTTGAGCGGCTAGTAAAAATGATCATTCTAAACTAATCATTGGTGCTGCTTGGATAAAGGCTTATCAATGAAATATAATGACAGGAATCCCGCAGTTTGGGATACATTGAATTACTTGAAGGCTTCTTCGTAGCTCTTTAAGTCTCGAATGTTGTCACAATATGGAAACTTTAGCTAGCTTAACGTGGGCATTGGATTCATGTCATTATGAACTCTAAATCTAAAGTTACAGACGATTTAGTGCGAACATGTCAAGTTGATTGGCCAGTTAAAATGATCATTCTAAACTGATCATTGGTGATCCTTAAGTAAAGGCTTATAAATAAAGCATAATGCATGGCATCACAGTTTAGGATACATTGGATTACTTAGAGGTTTCTTCGTAGCTCTTTCAGCTTCAAATGTTGTCACAGTATGGAAATTTGAGATAGCTTAACATAGGCTTTGGATTCCTGTCATTCTGAACACTAAATGAAAAGTTATGGATGATTTATTGTGGACATATCAAATTCATCAGCCAATTAAAATGATAATTCTAAACTTATCATTGGTGATCTCTGAGTAAAGGCTTATAAATGAAGTGTAGTGAATAGCAACCCGCAGTTTGTGATATATTCAATTACTTGGAGGTTTTTTCATAGCTCTTTTAGTCTCAAATGTTGTCAAAATATGTAAAATTTAGCTAGCTTAACGTGGGCATCAGGTTCGTGTCATTATGAACTCTGAATCAAAAGTTACGGATGATTTATTGGTGTTCCTTGAGTAATGGATTATAAATGAAGCATAATGAATGGCAACCCGCATTTTGGGATACATTGAATTACTTGGAGGCTTTTTCGTAGCTCTTTTAGTCTCAAATGTTGTCACAATATGGAAAATTTAGCTAGCTTAACATGGGCGTATGAATCGTGTCATTCTGAACTCTAAATCAAACGTTAAACATGATTTAGTGTGAAAATGTCAAGTTGATCGGTCAGTTAAAATAATCATTCTAAATTGATCATTGGTCCTCCTTAAGTAAAGGCTTATAAATGTATCATAATGCATGGCATCACGCAGTCTGGGATACATTGGATTACTTGAAGACTTTTTCATAGCTCTTTTAGTCTCAAATATTTTCACAATATGGAAAATTTAGCAAGCTTATCATGGGCGTTGGATTCGTGTCATTCTGAACTCTAAATCAAAAGTTACAGAAGATTTAGTGCGTACATGTCAAGTTGATCGGCCAGTTAAAATGATCATTCTAAATTGATCATTGGTGCTCCTTTAGTAAAGACTTATAAATGAAGAATAATGCATGGCATCATGCAATTTAAGACATATTGGATTACTTGGAGGCTTTGTCGTAGCTATTTCGGACTTCAATTTTGCCACAATATTTAAAATTGATCTATGTTAACGTGGGCGTTGGATTTGTCTCGTTTTGAACTCTAAATAAAAAATTATGGATGATTTAGTACGGACATGTCAAGTTGATCGGTATGTTAAAATGATCATTATAAACTGACCATTGGTGTTACTTGAGTAAGGGGTTATAAATGAAGCACAATGGATGTCATCACGCAGTTTGGGATACATTGGATTATTTGGAGGCTTTGTCAAAGGTCTTTTTAGTCTCAATTATTGTGACAATATAGAAAATAAAGCTAGCTTAACGTGGGGATTGGATTCGTGTCATTCTGAACTCTAAATAAAAGTTTACAGATGATTTATTGCGGACATGTCAAGTTTATCTGCCAGTTAAAATGATCATTCTAAATTGATCAATTGTGCTCTTTGTGTAAAGGCTATTAAATGAAACATAACGCATGGCATCATCCACTTTGGAATACATTGGATTACTTGGAGTCTTTGTCGTAGCTCTTTCAGTTTCAAATATAGTCACACTTTATGAAAATTAAGCTAGATTAATGTGGGCGTTGGATTTGTGTGATTGGGAACTCTAAATAAAACGTTAAGGATGATTTAGGGTGGACATGTCAAGTTGATCGGTCAGTTAAAATGATCATTCTAAACTGATCATTGGTGCTCCCAGAGTAAAGGCTTATAAATGAAGCATCATGCATGACATCACACAGTTTGGGATATATTGGATTACTTGGAGGCTTTTATGTAGCTCCTTCCGTCTCAAATGTTGTCACAATATGAAAAATTGAGCTAGCTTAACGTGGGCGTTGGATTCTTGTCATTCTAAACACTAAATCAAAAGTTACGGACGATTTAGTGTGGATACGTCATGTTGGTAGGCCAGTTAAATTGATAATTCTAAACTGATCATTGGTCCTCCTTGTGTAAAGGCTTATAAATGAACCATAATTCGTGGCATCACGCTAGCTCGGGATACATTGGATTAATTGGAGGCTTTGTCGTAGATCTCTTTCTCTCAAATGTTGTCACAATATAGAAAATCAAGCTAGATTAATGTGGGCGTTGGATTCGTGTCATTCGGAACTCTAAATCAAAGTTATGAATCATTTAATGCGGACATGTTAAGTTAAAATGATCATTCTAAACTGATCATTGGTGGTCTTTGTGTAAAGGCTTACGAAACATAATGAATGGCATCACTCAATTTGGAATAGATTGGATTACTTGGAAGATTTTTCATAGCTATTGAAAGTCTTAAAATTTGTCACAATATATGCTCATCAGCAATATTAACCTGTGCGTTGGATTCGTGTCATTCTGAACTCTAAATCAAAAGTTATGGACGATTTAGTTCCGTACATGTCAAGTTGATCGGCGTGTTAAAATGATTACTCTAAAGTGATCATTGGTGCTCCTTTTGTAAAGGCTTATAAATGAAGCATAATGCATGGCATCACGCAATTTGAGAGAGATTGGATTACTTGGAGGCTTTGACGTAGCCATTTTGGACTTAAATTTTGTCACAATATTAAAAGTTGATGATGAGGACATCAGGTCGTACATCCAGCCAGGAGACCAGACTGGCCGACCAGGAAGCTTGCCCGAGACAGCAGGACCATCTGGCGCGCCTGCCGGACCAGACAGTACCGCCGGACCCTCGACCTATAGGACCAGACCGGTCAACATTGCCGGCGGAGAGGCCCAAGCTTCCGGCACACTTGGTGGGGACGTGAATGACACCGCCGGTCCCCCTGATGACACCGCCGACTCCGGGATCAACTTGGCCGGTCCTGAAGTCATTCCGGCCAGTACCACGCACAATCCAGCCGGTACAGCCGATCCAGCCGAGTACACGCGCACTTCCACTTCTACACAAGAGGAATCGGACCAAATGAGCTACCAGCTCCAGGACATGCACTTAGAGGAAGTCTCAACACCAGTGGTACCTCAAGGAGCAATGACAAGAAGCAGATCAAGGGCGCTCTTCCACAAATTCAGCCTATGGGTCAACAAGCTACTAGAGGAAGATCGACTAAGGACAATGGGCCAAAAATACAAGGAAGAGTCCAATAGCTTCTCAACAACACAAGGGACATCAGAGACTTGGGCTTTAGTGGCAAGAGAGGTCAAGGCCCAGAGATTTGTAACCCTACTCCAAGTCGAAGACTAGGAGCAAGGCGCGTGCATGCCACAAGGACGGCCACCTTCCATTTCTTGGCCGTGAGGTGAGTTAAGGTAAGTTTACATTCGAATATATGCCTCTTTCTGTTTTGCAGGGTAGGATCTAGTTGCTTTACATTTTTGAGTCAAGAACATTTTAGGAATAGGTCCTTTTTCGGTTATGCACTTTTGTATCTTTTCCTTTTGTGCACTTTTGTAAACTTTCCTTTTCTTTATTTGAGTCGACCCTAGAAGGTCAAGCTGTCGAGCATATTAATAAGGCTCCTTCCAGCATTGTAGTTCGACAACCTTTTTGCTAATTAATAAAGATCGAATTTTCTTTACAAGTTATTCTCTCAAAGAAGCTTGTGCGCTTAGAACCTAGTTGAGACCAGCCCTCCTAGCTCTATGTTTGTGATTTATCACGAGGTTCATCACCCCTCGTGTGGTTCACTTCACCCTTCCATCTTTTACCAACCAGAAAACCCCCATCCAGAAGCCTAAGGTTGAGTTTCTCACCTAATCTTCTACAAACAGCCCACGCGCATACATCCTTGAATCAAGGCTTGTATCATTTTTTTCCCTCCCTCTTCAGTAGGTTTTGTCCTCAAAACTGGTTCATCTGCATGGAAAGGGGCCAAGTCAGTAACATTAAACGTATTGGACACATTAAACTCACCTGGAAGCTCGATCCGGTAGGCGTTGTTGTTGATCCTCTCGAGCACTCTGAATGGTCCATCTCCTCTTGGTGCTAGCTTGGAACTCCTTAGGTTTGGGAACCTCTCCTGCCGTAGGTGTAGCCACACCCAATCGCCTGGTTGAAAGATCACCTCCTTTCTTCCTTTGTTGGCATGAGTCACGTACTGTCCGGTCCTCTTCTCCAAGTTCTCTGCTACCTTCTGGTGTAACCTCCTTATGAACTCTGCTTTGGATGCTCCGTTGAGGTTGGTCATCTCAGCTGGTGGCAGTGGTGTTTGCTCCAATGGGGTGAGAGGGTTGAAGCCGTATACCACTTCAAATGGGGTCTTCTTGGTTGCTGAGTGCACGGCTCGGTTGTAGGCGAACTCAATGAATGGCAGGCACTCCACCCAAGTCTTTAGGTTCTTCCCTAGTGTTGTTCTGAGAAGAGTTGATAGTGTCCTGTTGACAACTTCAGTTTGGCCATCGGTTTGAGGATGGCAAGTGGTTGAGAAGAGTAACTTCGTGCCTAGCTTTCTCCAAAGGGTCCTCCAGAAATGGCTGAGGAACTTGGTGTCCCTATCTGATACGATGGTCCTTGGCACTCCATGAAGCCGTACTACCTCTCTGAAGAACAGCTCAGCTGTTTGCGTGGCATCATTGACATTGGCACATGGGATGAAGTGTGCCATCTTGGAGAATCTGTCCACCACTACAAAGATTGCATCTTTGTGGTTGATCTTGGGCAGACCTAGAACAAAATCCATCGAGATGTCCACCCATGGATGTGTTGGTATGGGCAGTGGGAGATACAACCCGTGAGGTTGCACTCGGGACTTTGCCTTCTTGCAAGTGGTGCATCTTGCACAATGTGCTTCTACTGTCCTCTTGATGTGTGGCCAGTAGAAGTGCTCCTTGACCACTGCTAGAGTCTTGTCGACACCAAAGTGGCCCATGAGTCCTCCTCCATGAGCTTCTCGGATGATAAGCTCCCTTAGTGATCCTTGTGGTATGCACAGCCTTCTTTCTCGGAACAAGAATCCTCATGGATGTAGAATTTGCCATGACTCCCTGTGCTACACTCCTTGTAGCTCTCAGCAAGGTCAGGATCATCCTTGTATAGATCCTTGATGTGCTCGAATCCTAGGACCTTTGCCTCCATGGTTGATATCAAGGCAAACCTCCTTGATAGTGCATCGGCTACCACATTGTCTTTGCCCTTCTTGTACTTGATGATGTACGGGAAGGTCTCTATGAACTCCATCCACCTGGCATGTCTCCTCTTGAGATTGGTTTGCCCTCTGAGGTGTTTGAGAGTCTCGTGATCAGTGTGGATCACAAACTCCTTGGACAGCAAGTAATGCTGCCAAGTCTCCAATGCTCGGACAAGGGCATAGAGCTCCTTGTCATAAGTGGGGTAGTTCAGTGAGGCACCACCTAGCTTCTCACTGAAGTATGCCACTGGTCTCCCTCCTTGGGTTAGCACTGCTCCTATGCCTATTCCAGAGGCATCACACTCCACTTCAAACGTCTTGTTGAAGTCGGGAAGGACTAGCACTGGTGCGTGTGTAAGGCTGTCCTTCAAGGCCTGGAATGCCTTCTCCTGAGCTTCTCCCCAGCTGAATCCCACGTTCTTCTTCACTACTGCCGTCAGTGGTGAGGCAATACTGCTGAAGTTGGGCACGAATCTCCTATAGAAGCTGGCCAGTCCGTGGAAGCTCCTTACTTGGCTGATGTTTCCTGGTGTTGGCCATTCTTGTATGGCTCGAATCTTCTCTCATCAACCTGTAGGCCCTGTGAACTCACAACAAAACCTAAAAAGACAAGCTTATCAGTACAAAAGGTGCACTTCTTGAGATTGGCATAAAGCTCTTCTTGTCGAAGGGTTTTAAGTACCATCTCAAGATGTGTGAGGTGTTCCGTAGGCACTTACTATAAACCAAGTATGTCATCAAAGTAAACAACTACAAACTTACTGATGTACGCCCTAAGAACTTGGTTCATAAGGCATGAAGGTGCTTGGGGCATTAGTCAAGCCGAATGGCATGACTGTCCACTCGTAGAGCCCTTGCTTTGTCTTGAAAGCAGTCTTCCACTCATCACCTTCCTTCATTCTTACCTGGTGGTATCCACTTTTGAGGTCTATCTTGGAGAAGACCGTGGCTCCACTCAGCTCATCTAGCATGTCATCCAGTCATGGTATTGGATGCCTATACTTGACTGTGATGTTGTTGATTGCTCGGCAGTCCACGCACATGCGCCAAGTCCCATCCTTCTTGGGCACTAGTAGCACTGGTACAGCACATGGACTGAGGCTCTCTCGAACATATCCTTTCTCCAGGAGCTCCTTGACTTGCTTCTCAAGTTCCTTGGACTCCTCTGGACTCATCTGGTAGGCTGGTCGGTTGGGCAGGGCTGCTCCGGGCACTAGATCAATCTGGTGTTCTATGCCACGTAAAGGAGGCAAGCCTGCTGGTATCTCCTCTGGAAATACATCCTGGAATTTGTTGAGGAGAGTTGCTACTTCAGGAGGTAGCTCTACCTGTCCTGTTCTATACTCAACACTTCCTTGAAAACCATTAGTAACATTAAATCCTTGAGGCTAAAGCTCTCCGGACATGACTTGGTTGAATAAGTTAGACTTGACAAGTTTCTTTTCCTTACTCATTTGGAGTTGTAGCTCATGTACTTGGGCAGGTGTAAGAGGAGCTAGGCTGACCTTTCTCTTGTCATGCACGAAGGTGTATAGATTGGTTCGGCCATCATGCCTGGTCTCTTTGTCAAACTGCCATGGTCTTCCTAGTAGAAGATGGCCAGCTTGCATGGGCACCACGTCGCACACGACCTGGTCTTGGTACTTGCCCACACTGAATGGCACAGTGACTTGCTCATGAATCTTGAGCTCCACTTTGTCATCGAGCCATCTCAGTCTATATGGTCGAGGATGCCGTGTCCTCTCTAGACCTAGCTTATCAACCATATACGCACTAGCAACGTTAGTGCAAGAACCACCATCTATGATGAGGTTACATACCTTTCCTTGATGGTGCAACGGCTGTGGAAGATGTTCTCCCTTTGGATGGTCTCTGAAGGATCCACCATTGCACTGAGGATACGTCTAGTGACCAGCACTTCCCCCACATCAGGGTACTCAATGTCACCATATTCTCCTTCTGGTTCATATTCCTCTTCAACTTGGGACTCATATTCTCCTGCCTCCGTAATCAGCATGATTCGGTTGTTTGGGCACTCCCTTGAGATGTGTCCACGTCCCCTGCACTTGAAACAAGTTATGTCACGTGATCTTTGAGGGTTAGAAGACTTACCAGGCTCTCTCTGGTCACGGTTGGGTTCAGGAGGCTTGCTCTTGAACCTTGACTCGATCTCTACGCTTTTGCCTTTGTCCACTGTCTTAGGCATGTTGCTTGGTGCCCAAGGTGTCTTAGGCTTGCTGCGGATGTCTTGGCTCTTACGTTTGATGTGCTGTTCAGCTTGCACAGATAGGTGGAACAAGTCCTTGAAGTCGTTGTAGATTTGCCTTTCCACCTTGCAGCTGATCCTTTCTTGGAGTCCATCCAAGAATTGTGCCATCAATGCTTCTTCATCATCATTGAGCTCCAATCTGTTCCTTAACCTCTCGAACTCTTCATAGTACTCCTCTACTGATCTGGTACCCTGCTTAAGAGTACGAAACGTCGTTGCAAATCCCTATGAAAGTAAGGTGGAACATACCTTTGTCGCATGAGGTCTTTCATGTCGACCCATGAGTCTACGGGTCTCATTCTCTTCCTCCTTCTGTCAGATACCTCACGATCCCACCAGATGAGGGCATTGTCCGTGAGTTGTGCTACTGCCATTGAGACTCTCCTAGGTCCTGGTTGGTTGTAGTGATCAAAGATATGATCCATTCGCTTCTCCCAATCTAGGTAAGCCTCGGGGTCTACTTTTCCTGCAAAAGTTGGAGGAGTTAGTTTAACATCAGGATGAATTACCCGGTTATAGGTGTGTTCATCTCCATCCTCATGACGTCTAGGAGGCATTCTTGGTCTCTGGTGAAGACCATATGGCTCAAAGCCATCATCTTCTGCCTCTGGTTGCCGTGGAGGTCCTCTCGGCCTATGGTGATAGTTATGAGGTTGCGTGTCCTCATCTCCATCTGGCTGGGGTTCCTCCTGTTCGTGCCGTGTCCTAAGGTACTCAGGACCCTCAGGACGATCTGGCTCAGCTCTCACGTGCCTTATGGCCTGGAATCTTACTGGTCTCTCCACGCTCCAACCTCTCGCCTATGGATGCGAGTTGTGTTTGGAGTGTGGTGAACATGGCCATCATGGCTTCAGCTGCTCTATTCTCTTCTCCCATGTGTGCTACAAAGAAAGAAGACAATTAGGTGCTCCTAAATTATTAGGAGGTTTTTTTTATAGGGGTTTGAAAAATGCAAAAGGAAAATTCTAAGAAAGGAAATTCAAAAAAGGAAACTTCCTAGACAACTTGTGCTAGCTGTCCAATTCAATTCTTTTAGTATCTTTTCTATTTTCTTTTTCTTTTCTTTTAATTTAACTTAAAAATAAAAATATGAATTAAACAAAAGGAAAACGTGAATGCAATGCAAAAGTGAATCTAAACCCTAGTGATACACGAGAGGCTAGATGCACTCGGTTTGAGTTTGAGTTATTTTTTGATTTTTCTTGAATGCGACTTAAACTAATGCAAGAACACAAAACAAACAAGCAAAAGGATAGAAACAACCTGGTTTAGGAGCTTTAAGCTCTGATACCAAAATGATACAAGCCTTGATTCAAGGATGTATGCGTGGGCTGTTTGTAGAAGATTAGGTGAGAAACTCAACCTTAGGCTTCTGGATAGGGGTTTTCTGGTTGGTAAACGATGGAAGGGTGAAGTGAACCACAGGGGTGATGAACCTCGTGATAAATCACAAACTTAGAGCTAGGAGGGCTGGTCTCAACTAGGTTCTAAGCGCACAAGATTCTTGAGAGAAAACTTGTAGGAAAAAGTTCTACTTTATTAATAATCAAAAGGTTGTCGAACTACAATGCTGGAAGGAGCCTTATTAATATGCTCGACAGCTTGACCTTCTAGGGTCGACTCAAATAAAAAAGGAAAGTTTACAAAAGTGCACAAAAGGAAAAGATACAAAAGTGTATAACAAAAAGGACCTATTCCTAAAATGTTCTTGACTCAAAAATGTAAAGCAACTAGATCCTACCCTGCAAAACAGAAAGAGGCATACTTACCTTAACTCACCTCACGGCCAAGAAATGGAAGGTGGCCCTTGTGGCATGCACGCCTTGCTCCTAGTCTTCGACTTGGAGTAGGGTTAAATATCTTTGGGCCTGACCTCTCTTGCCACTAAAGCCCAAGTCTCTGATGTTCCTTGTGTTGTTGAGAAGCCTTTGGACTCTAATTTGCTCTTCTGGCCCATTGTCCTTAGCTGCTCTTCCTCTAGAAGCTTGACCCATAAGCTGAATTTGTGGAAGAGTGCTCTTGATCTGCTTCTTGTCATTGCTCCTGGAGGTACCACTGGTGTAGATACTTCCTCTAAGTGCATGTCCTGGAGCTGGTAGCTCATTTGGTCCGAGTCCTCTTGTGTAGAAGTGGAAGTGTGCACTGGCTGGATGGCCTGTACCGCTGGATTACTGGCGGAATGACTTCAGGACCGCCAAGTTGATCCAGTCGGCGGTGTCATCAGGGGACCGGTGTCATTCACGTCCCCACCAAGTGTGCCGGAAGCTTGGGCCTCTCCGCGATGTTGACCGGTCTGGTCCTATAGGTCGGCGGTACTGTCTGGTCCGCAGGCGCCAGATGGTCCTGCTGTCTCGGCAAGCTTCCTGGTCGGCCAGTCTGGTCTCCTGGCTGGATGTACGACCTGATGTCCTCATCAAAAGGGCCTGCACGCGCTTTGGAACTTGGAAGATTATACATTGACGCAAACCCTCAGGACCTTGGCTTGACTCCAAGATGAATTCACAAGGGGGAAAACCTCTTCGACTGAGCTCACCAGAGCCTGAAGAAGTTGGTGCTGTTCTCGGTTGGTGCTGTGAGTCCTAGGAACATCTTGCTAAAACCTAAGAAGTCTCTGATATTTGGACTGGGCCCACCTGAGCTTGTCAGCTGAATTTGTGCTTGATCTGCTTCATTGACCACTGGTGTTGGATGCCCGAGTCTTGTGTAGAAGAGGCTGGAAAGGTACTGGCCGGAATGCCTTCAGGACCGTTGATCCATCACGGGACCGGTGTCATCCAACCAAGTGTGCCGGAAGCTTGGGCCTCCGCCGCAATGCTTGTCTGGTCCGGTCATACTGCCAGATGGTCCTGCTGTCTCGGCAAGCTTCCTGGTCGGCCAGTCTGGTCTCCTGGCTGGATGTACGACCTGATGTCCTCATCATCCCCCTCTTCAGTAGGTTTTGTCCTCAAACTGGTTCATCTGCATGGAAAGGGGCCAAGTCAGTAACATTGAACGATTGGACACATTAAACTCACCTGCTCGATCCGTAGGCGTTGTTGTTGATCCTCTGCACTCTGAATGGTCCATCTCCTCTGGTGCTAGCTTGAACTCCTTAGGTTTGGGAACCTCTCCGAGGTGTAGCCACACCCAATCGCCTGGTTGAAAGATCACCTCCTTTCTTCCTTGTTGGCATGAGTCACGCTGTCCGTCCTCTTCTCCAAGTTTTCTGCTACCTTGTAACCTCCTTATGAACTCTGCTTGGATGCTCTGAGGTTGGTCATCTCAGCTGGTGGTGTTTGCTCCAATGGGGTGAGAGGGTTGAAGCCATACCACTTCAAATGGTGTCTTCTTGGTTGCTGAGTGCACGGCTCCTCTATGAATGGCAGGCACTCCACCCAAGTCTTTAGGTTCTTCCTAGTGTAGTTGAGAAGAGTTGATAGTGTCCTGTTGACAACTTCAGTTTGGCCATCGGTTTGAGGATGGCAGGTGGTAGAAGAGTAGCTTCGTGCCTAGCTTTCTCAAAGGGTCCTCCAGAAATGGCTGAGGAACTTGGTGTCCCTGTCTGATACGATGGTCCTTGGCACTCCATGAAGCCATCTCTGAAGAACAGCTCAGCTGTTTGTGTGGCATCATTGACATTGGCACATGGGAAGTGTGCCATCTTGGAGAATCTGTCCACCACTACAAAGATTGCATCTTTGTGGTTGATCTTCAGACCTAGAACAAAGTCCATTGAGATGTCCACCCATGGATGTGTATGGGCAGTGAGATACAACCCGTGAGGTTGCACTGGACTTTGCCTTCTTGCAAGTGATGCATCTTGCACAATGAGCTTCTACTGTCCTCTTGATGTGTGGCCAGTAGAAGTGCTCCTTGACCACTGCTAGAGTCTTGTCGACACCAAAGTGGCCCATGAGTCCTCCTCCATGAGCTTCTCGGATGATAAGCTCCCTTAATGATCCTTGTGGTATGCACAGCCTTCTTCTCGAACAAGAATCCTCATGGATGTAGAACTTGCCATGACCCTGTGCCACACTCCTTGTAGCTCTCAGCAAAGTCAGGATCATCCTTGTATAGGTCCTTGATGTGAATCCTAGGACCTTTGCCTCCATGGTTGATATCAAGGCAAACCTCCTTGATAGTGCATCGGCTACCACATTGTCTTTGCCCTTCTTGTACTTGATGACGGAAGGTCTCTATGAACTCCATCCACCTGGCATGTCTCCTCTTGAGATTGGTTTGCCCTCTGAGGTGTTTGAGTCTCATGATCAGTGTGGATCACAAACTCCTTGGACAGCAAGTAATGCTGCCAAGTCTCCAATGCTCGGACAAGGGCATAAAGCTCCTTGTCATAAGTGGGTAGTTCAGTGAGGCACCACCTAGCTTCTCACTGAAGTATGCCACTGGTCTCCTCCTGGGTTAGCACTGCTCCTATGCCTATTCCAGAGGCATCACACTCCACTTCAAACGCCTTGTTGAAGTCGGGAGGACTAGCACTGGTGCATGTAAGGCTGTCCTTCAAGGCCTGGAATGCCTTCTCCTGAGCTTCTCCCAGCTGAATCCGTTCTTCTTCACTACTGCCAGTGGTGAGGCAATACTGCTGAAGTTGGGCACGAATCTCCTATAGAAGCTGGCCAGTCCGTGGAAGCTCCTTACTTGGCTGATGTTGCCTGGTGTTGGCCATTCTTGTATGGCTCGAATCTTCTCTCATCAACCTGTAGGCCCTGTGAACTTACAACAAAACCTAAAAAGACAAGTTTATCAGTACAAAATGCACTTCTTGAGATTGGCATAAAGCTCTTCTTGTCGAAGGGTTTTAAGTACCATCTCAAGATGTGTGAGGTGTTCTAGGCACTTACTATAAACTAGTATGTCATCAAAGTAAACTACTACAAACTTACTGATGTACGCCCTAAGAACTTGGTTCATAAGGCATGAAGGTGCTTGGGGCATTAGTCAAAATGGCATGACTGTCCACTCAGAGCCCTTGCTTTGTCTTGAAAGCAGTCTTCCATTCATCACCTTCCTTCATCCTGACCTGGTGGTATCCACTTTGAGGTCTATCTTGGAGAAGACCGGCTCCACTCAGCTCATCTAGCATGTCATCCAGTGGTATTGGATGCCTTGACTGTGATGTTGTTGATTGCTCGGCAGTCCACGCCAAGTCCCATCCTTCTTGGGCACTAGTAGCACTGGTACAGCACATGGACTGAGGCTCTCAACATATCCTTTCTCCAGGAGCTCCTTGACTTGCTTCTCAAGCTCCTTGACTCCTCTGGACTCATCCGTAGGCTGGCGGTTGGGCAGGGCTGCTCCGGCACTAGATCAATCTGGTGTTCTATGCCACGTAAAGGAGGCAAGCCTGCTGGTATCTCCTCTGGAAACATCCTGAATTGTTGAGGAGAGTTGCTACTTCAGGAGGTAGCTCTACCTGTCCCTGTTCTATACTCAAACTTCTTGAAAACCATTAGTAACATTAAATCCTTGAGGCTAAAGCTCTCCGGACATGGCTTGGTTGAATAAGAAAATTAGACTTGATAAGTTTCTTTTCCTTACTCATTTGGAGTTGTAGCTCATGTACCTGGGCAGGTGTAAGAGGAGCTAGGCTGACCTTTCTCTTGTCATGCACAAAAGTGTAGAGATTGGTTCGCCATCATGCCTGGTCTCTTTGTCAAACTGCCATGGTCTTCCTAGTAGAAGATGGCCAGCTTGCATGGGCACCACGTCGCAGACTTGGTCTTGGTACTTGCCCACACTGAATGGCACAGTGACTTGCTCATGGATCTTGAGCTCCACTTTGTCATCAGCCATCTCAGTCTATATGGTCGAGGATGCCTTGTCTTCTCTAGACCTAGCTTATCAACCATATATGCACTAGCAACGTTAGTGCAAGAACCACCATCTATGATGAGGTTACATACCTTGCCCTTGATGGTGCAAGGCTGTGGAAGATGTTCTCCTTTGGATGGTCTCTGAAGGATCCACCATTGCACTGAGGATGACTCGGTTGTTTGGGCACTCCCTTGAGATGTGTCCACGTCCCCTGCACTTGAAACAAGTTATGTCACGTGATCTTTGAGGGTTAGAAGACTTACCAGGCTCTCTCTGGTCACGGGTGGGTTCAAGAGGCTTGCTCTTGACCCTTGACTCGATCTCTACGCTTTTGCCTTTGTCCACTTTCTTAGGCATGTTGCTTGGTGCCCAAGGTGTCCTAGGCTTGCTGCGGATGTCTTGGCTCTTACGTTTGATGTGCTGTTCAGCTTGCACAGATAGGTGGAACAAGTCTTTGAAGTCGTTGTAGATTTGCCTTTCCACCTTGCAGGTGATCCTTTCTTGGTGTCCATCCAAGAATTGCGCCATCAATGCTTCTTCATCATCATTGAGCTCCAATCTGTTCCTTAACTTCTCGAACTCTTCATAGTACTCCTCTACTGATCTGGTACCCTGCTTAAGAGTACAAAAACGACGTTGCAAATCCCTATGAAAGTAAGGTGGAACAAACCTTTGTCGCATGAGGTCCTTCATGTCGACCCATGAGTCTACGGGTCTCATTCTCTTCCTCCTTCTGTCAGATACCTCACAATCCCACCAGATGAGGGCATTGTCCGTGAGTTGTGCTACTGCCATTGAGACTCTCCTAGGTACTGGTTGGTTGTAGTGATCAAAGATATGATCCATTCGCTTCTCCCAATCTAGGTACGCCTCGGGGTCTACTTTTCCTGCAAAACTAGGAGGAGTTAGCTTAACATCAGGATGAATTACCCGGTTGTAGGTGTGTTCATCTCCATCCTCATGACGTCTAGGAGGCATTCTTGGTCTCTGGTGAAGACCATATGGCTCAAAGCTATCATCTTCTGCCTCTGGTTGCCGTGGAGGTCTTCTCGGCCTATGGTGATAGTTATGAGGTTGCGTGTCCTCATCTCCATCTGGCTGGGGTTCCTCCTGTTCGTGCCGTGTCCTAAGGTACTCAGGACCCTCAGGACGGTCTTTCTCAGCTCTCACGTGCCTTATGGCCTGGAATCTTTCTGGTCTCTCCACGCGCTCCAACCTCTCACCTATGGATGCGAGTTGTGTTTGGAGTGTGGTGAACATGGCTATCATGGCTTCAGCTGCGTCTCTATTCTCTTCTCCCATGGTGTGCTACAAAGAAAGAAGACAATTAGGGTGCTCCTTAATTATTAGGAGGGTTTTCTCTTTTTATGGGGTTGAAAAAAATGCAAAAAGGAAAAATCTTAAGGAAAGGAAATTCGACTACAAGAAAAAGGAAACTTCCTAGACAACTTGTGCTAGCTGTCCAATTCGAAATATCTTGGGTATTTTCCTATTCTCTTTTCTTTCCTTTTTCTTTTCTTTTCTTTTTCTTTTTAATTTAACTTAAAATTAATGGAAATATGAACTAAACAAAAAGGAAAACGTGATTGACAATGCAAAAGTGAACCTAAACCCTAGTGATACACGTAGGAGGTTAGATGCACTCGGTTTGGAGTTTGATGTTGTTGTTTTTTTTTATTTTTTTTGAATGCGACTTAAACTAATGCAAGAACTAAAAACAAGACAAAGCAAAAGGATAGAGACAACCTGGTTTAGGAGCTTTAAGCCCTGATACCAAAATGATACAAGCCTTGATTCAAGGATGTATGCGTGTTGGCTGTTTGTAGAAGATTAGGTGAGAAACTCAACCTTAGGCTTCTGGATGGGGGTTTTCTGGATGGTATTCGATGGAGGGGTGAAGTGAACCACACGAGGGGTGATGAACCTCGTGATAAATCACAAACTTAGGGCTAGGAGGGCTGGTCTCAACTAGGTTCTAAGCGCATAAGTCTCTTGAGAGAATAACGTTAAAAGAAAATTCGATCTTTGTTAATTAGCAAAAAGGTTGTTGAACTACAATGCTGGAAGGAGCCTTATTAATATGCTCGACAGCTTGACCTTCTAGGGTCGACTCAAATAAAGAAAAGGAAAGTTTACAAAAGTGCACAAATGGAAAAGATACAAAAGTGCATAACCGAAAAAGGACCTATTCCTAAAATGTTCTTGACTCAAAATGTAAAGCATCTAGATCCTACCCTGCAAAACAGAAAGAGGCATATATTCGAATTGAAACTTACCTTAACTTACCTCACGGCCAAGAAATGGAAGGTGGCCGTCCTTGTGGCATGCACGCTCCTTGCTCCTAGTCTTTGACTTGGAGTAGGGTTACAAATCTCTGGGCCTTGACCTCTCTTTCCACTAAAGCCCAAGTCTCTGATGTCCCTTGTGTTGTTGAGAAGCTATTGGACTCTTCCTTGTATTTTTGGCCCATTGTCCTTAGTCGATCTTCCTCTAGTAGCTTGTTGACCCATAGGCTGAATTTGTGGAAGAGCGCCCTTGATCTGCTTCTTGTCATTGCTCCTTGAGGTACCACTGGTGTTGAGACTTCCTCTAAGTGCATGTCCTGGAGCTGGTAGCTCATTTGGTCCGATTCCTCTTGTCTAGAAGTGGAAGTGCGCGTGTACTCGGCTGGATCGGCTGTACCGGCTGGATTGTGCGTGGTACTGGCCGGAATGACTTCAGGACCGGCCAAGTTGATCCCGGAGTCGGCGGTGTCATCAGGGGGACCGGCGGTGTCATTCACGTCCCCACCAAGTGTGCCGGAAGCTTGGGCCTCTCCGCCGGCAATGTTGACCGGTCTGGTCCTATAGGTCGAGGGTCCGGCGGTACTTTCTGGTCCGGCAGGCGCGCCAGATGGTCCTGCTGTCTCGGGCAAGCTTCCTGGTCGGCCAGTCTGGTCTCCTGGCTGGATGTACGACCTGATGTCCTCATCAGTTGAGCTATGTTAACATGGGCGTTGGATTTGTGTAATTTTGAACTCTAAATAAAATTACGGACGATTTAGTGCGGACATGTCATGTGTATCGGCATGTTTAAATGATCATTGGTGCTACTAGAGTAAAGGGTTATAAATGAATCATAATGGATGGCATCACGCAGTTTGGGATACATTGGATTATTTGGAGGCTTTTTCATACCTCTTTTAGTCTCAACTATTATCACAATCTAGAAAATAGATCAGCTTAACGTGGGGATTGGATTCGTGTCATTCTGAACTCTAAATAAAAATTTACGGATGATTTGGTGCGCATATGTCAAGTTGATCTGCCAGTTAAAATGATCATTCTATACTGATTATTTGTTCTCCTTGAGTAAAGGCTTATAAATGAAGCATAACACATGGCATCATGCAGTTTTGGATACATTGGATTACTTGGAGGCTTTGTCGTATGTCTTTCAGTCTCAAATGTTGCCACAGTTTATGAAAATTGAGCTAGATTAATGTGGACGTTGTATTTGTGTCATTTGGAACTCTAAATAAAAAATTACGGACGATTTAGTGTGGACATGTGAAGTTGATCGGCCAGTTAAAATGATCATTCTAAACTGATCATTGGTGCTCCTACAGTAAAGGCTTATAAATGAAGCATTATGCATGACATCAAACAGTTTGGTATATATTGGATTACTTGGAGGCTTTTTCGTAGCTCTTTCAGTGTCAAATGTTGTCACAATATGAAAAATTGAGCTAGCATAACGTGGGCATTGGATTATGTCATTCTAAACACTAAATCAAAAGTTACGGACGATTTAGTGTGCACATGTCAATTTGATAGGCCAGTTAAAATAATAATTCTAAACTGATCATTGGTGCTCCTTAAGTAAAGGCTTATAAATGAAGCATAATGCATGACATCACGTAGTTTGGGATACATTGGATTACTTCAAGGGATTTTCGTGGCTCTTTTAGTCTCAAATATTATCACAATATAGAAAATTGAGCTAGCTTAACGTGGCGTTGGTTTCGTGTCATCCTAAATTCTAAATAAAACGTTACGGACGATTTAGTGCAGCCATGTCAAATTGATCGACAAGTTAAAATGATCATTGGTGCTCCTTAATTAAATGATTACAAATGAAGCATAATGTATGACATCACGCAGTTTGGAATATATTGGATTAATTGGAGGCTTTTTTGTACCTCATTCAGTCTCAAATATTATCAAAATATGGTAAACTGAGATAGCTTAACATGGGCGTTGGATTCGTGTCATTCTGAACTCTAAATCAAAAGTGTCGGATGATTTAGTGTGGACATGTCAAGTTGATCGGCCAGTTAAAATGTTCATTCTAAACTGATCATTGGTGCTCCTAGAGTAAAGGCTTATAAATGAAGCATTATTCATTACATCACACAGTTTGGGATACATTGGATTATTTAGAGGCTTTTTTGTAGCTCTTTCACTCTCAAACGTTGTCACAATATTAAAAATGGAGCTAGCTTAACGTGGGCGTTGGATTCTTGTCATTCTAAACACTAAATCAAAAGTTAAAGATGATTTAGTGTGGACATGTCAAGTTGATAGCCCGGCTAAAATTATCATTCTAAACTCATCATTGGTTCTCCTTAAGTAAAGGCGTATAAATGAAGCATAATTCATGGCATCACATAGGTTGGGATACATTAGATAACTTGGAGGCTTTGTTGTATCTCTTTCAGTCTCAAATGATGTCACAATATAGAAAATTGAGCAAGATTTACGTGGGCATTGGATTCGTGTCATTTTGAACTCTAAATCAAAAGTTATAGAGGATTTAGTTCGGACATGTCAAGTTGATTGGCTAGTTAAAATGATCATTCTAAACTGATCATCGGTGCTACTTGAATAATGGCTTATAAATGAAGCATAATGCATGACATGACGTAGTTTGGGATACATTGGATTATTTTGAGGGTTTTTCGTGGCTCTTTTAGTCTCAAATGTTGTCACAATATGGAAAATTGAGCTAGGTTAACATGGGTGTTGGATTTGTGTCATTCTAAATTATAAATCAAATGTTACAGACGATTTAGTGCAGACATGTCAAATTGATCGACAAGTTAAAATGATCATTTTAAACTGATCATTGGTGCTCCTTAAGTAAAGCCTTATATATGAAGCATAATGTATGGCATCACGTTGTTTGGAATATATTAGATTAATTGAAGGCTTTTTTGTAGCTGATTCTGTCTAAAATATTATCAAAATATGGTAAATTGAGATAGCTTAATATGGGCGTTGGATTCGTGTAATTCTGAACTCCAAATCAAAAGTTCGGATGATATAGTGCGGGCATGTCAAGTTGATCGGCCAGTTAAAATGATCATTCTAAACTGATCATTGGTGCTCCTTGAGTAAAGGCTTATAAATGAAGCATAATGCATGGCATCACACAGTTTGGGATACATTGGATTACTTGGAGGCTTTACTGTGGCTCTTTTAATCTCAAATTTCGTCACAATATGGAAAATTGAGCTAGCGTAACGTGGGTGTTGGATTCATGTCATTCTGAATTCTAAATCAAAAGTTACATACAATTTAGTGCGGACATGTCAAGTTGATCGACAAGTTAAAATGATCATTCTAAACTTGTTATTGGTGCTCCTTAAGTAAAGGCTTATAAATAAAGCATAATGCATGGCATCACATAGTTTGGAATACATTGGATTACTTGTTGTCATAATATGGAAAATTGAGCTAGATTAACTTGGGCGTTGGACTCATGTCATTGGGAGCTCTAACTCAAAAGTTAAAGACGATTTAGTGCGGACATTTCAAATTGATCAGCTAGTTAAAGTGATCATTCTAAACTTATTATTGGTGCTCCTTGTAAGAATATTAAGATTAGAGAGCAGAAATGTGAAGAATTGAATTTGGAAACTCAAAGAGAAGCATGAGAAAATGAGAAATGTGTAAGACTTCTGGAGAAGAATCTCCTAAGAGTTCAATCATACATTGAGTGTTTACAGCCCTTTTATAGAGTATTTACAATGTGAACACAAAAGAAAATGAATTCAAATATGTGGATGAGCTTGAATAGAGGAGTAGCTTGTCAACAACCAATGAGAAGAGAGGGGAAGAGCTGCAAACTGTCTCATGAACGTTTGGTGTGGTTACCAAGGCTGTGTGCAGCAGGCATGACTGTTTCGTGTGGTTACCAAGACTGTGTGCAGCATGGACATGTCTTTTTCACCTTGATTCTTCTCCCAAGACAGCTATTTAACCATTTTAACCATGTAGTTAATAATAACTCCCTCCTTTTTCTTTTTCCTTGTTATTCAAACTGAATTTTCGTGCTCACACTTGCCTTGTAGGTCAAGATAGGTCTTATTTGATTTTTATATGTCAATACTCCCCCTCAAGCTAAATACTTTGGAATCACCCTAAAGTTTTAAGCTTAGGAACCCAAGGCAACACCTCATTAAAAACCTTATTAAGGAAAACCACTTGGGACAAAACCTTAATAAGGGAAAAAGAGTGTGTTGCTCTTGGACTATGAGACCTTTGATCATGGATGTGATAAATAAACAAACCCAAGTTTGCTAAAGATGTTCTTGCAAACTTTGAGACTTGCTGCCTTTGTGAAGATGTCAGCTGGTTGGTCTTCACTCCTTGTATAACATGGCAGAATGGTTCCATCTTGAACTTTCTCCTTAACCTTATGGCAATCAATCTCTATGTGCTTGGTCCTCTCCAATACCCAAGAAGTACCTCAACTCTCCAAGATTCTTGATGTCAAATGATCTGTTTAAGAAGGCCTTTGTTGACTGAATTCCTTCCTTATCATCTCCTGTAATGATAAGGTCATCCACATAAACCAAGACCGCCACGATTCCTTTGGGGTTTTGACGAGTGAACAAAGTACGATCCGAATGGGATTTCCTAAACCCATTATCAGTAAATGTGGAGATTAATTTGTGATACCAGGCCCTTGGTGATTGCTTCAACCCATATATTGCCTTCCTAAGTCTTAGAACCTGTCCCTCTTTGCAAAGATCTTCAAGGCCTGGTGGTGGAGTCATATACACTTCCTCTTCAACTTCTCCTTGTAGGAATGCGTTCTTGACATCCATTTGCCATAAGTCTCAAGTCAGATTCGTAGCTAGTGAGAGAACAACCCTTACAGTGTGTAGCTTAGCCACCGGTGAAAATGTATCAGTATAGTCCTCTCCATATGTCTGAGTGAAACCTCTTGCAACTAGACGTGCCTTGTACCTTTCTATGTCCGAATCGCTCTTATACTTGATGGTGAACACCCACTTGGAACTCACAGCCTTCTTGCCTTTGGGAAGTTCTTGTATATCCCATGTATGATTCCTTTCCATAGCTTCCTACTCATCTCTTACTGCATCTAACCATTCTTTCTTGCTCTTAGCTTCTTCATAAGTCCTTGGAATCTGACTCTGTTCAATCTTTCCAAGGAATGCTTGATGACTAGATGGCAAGAGGTCAAGGGAACAAACATTTTGTATGGGATGAGCCACGGCCTGGTTGTTGTAGAAGACCCTAGTGGTTACCCAATTGTATGGGTCTTTCCTAAGTCTAGTACTCCTCCTTAGTTGCTGAACAGGTGGCGCAGCCTCCTGTACAACCGTTTCCTCTTCCATTTGGTGAATAGATTCCTCTATACCCACTTCCAAGTCATCTTGTTCTTGGTTTTGGGCCGTAGCTTCTTCTTGGATTGGAGTTGGTTCTTGAGTTACTGCCCCTTGTTCATTCTCTTGGGTATCTTTAAACTACTTGGGGTTCTTGCTTCTTCTTGTATTGAATCCTTTGGCACATCATTTCCCAAATGATTCAAGAGAAGCCTCAAACTTGTAGCCAAATCAGATGGTGACCTTGAGAGATCCTTCACTCCTTCCCAATCTTTCTGATCATAATAGCTTCGTTCTTCTGTGAACTTGACATCTCTAGACACATATGTCATGTTGTTGCTCCGATCATAACACTTATAACCCTTTTGTGTTGTCGAATATCCAAGGAACATACACTTGATGCTCTTTGCCTCCAACTTGTTTCTTAGATCACCTGGAACATACTCAAAGCACACACACCCAAATACATGTAAATGATCAATGGAGGGTTTAGTTTTATTGAGTACCTCAAATGGGGATATGTCTTGCAAGACTTTGGTTGGAATCCGATTGATGAGGTAGCAAGCAACCAAGACTGCATCTCCCCAAAAAGTTTTAGGAACATTGGTATGAAACATCATGGATCTTGCTACTTCCATTAAGTGTCGGTTCTTCCTTTCAGCTACTCCATTTTGTTGTGGTGTGTGTGGGCAGCTAGTTTGATGTAGTATTCCATGTTTTTTCAAGTGAGCTTTGAATCTTTGACTTGTGTATTCCCCTCCATTATCTGATCTTAACACTTTGATCTTGGCATTGAATTGATTAGTAACATAATTATGAAAGTTTATAAATGCCTCATAAACCCTATCTTTAGATGGAAGTAATGTAACCCATGTATATTTCGATTTCTCATCTATAAAGGTCACAAAGTATTTATTCCTATCTCTAGACATACAAGGTGAGCTCCAAACATCGGAATGTACTAAATCAAAGCAATGCTCATAAATTGTAGACGATTTAGGGAAAACAACACGACAATGTTTGCCAAGGATACAAGCCTCACAAACTGAGTGATCATAAGCAACATTAGGCATTATTAAGCTTAAAGCACGAGCATCAGGATGTCCTAATCTAGCATGCCATAAGACATCTTTATTAGCAAAAACAAAAGATTTGAAAGCTAAGGAATCCGAATTGCTTGGAGGAGTATCATCAAGAACATAGAGCTCATCTTGAGTCCCACCACCTCCAAGTATCTTACCACTCTTGATATTGTGAAAGTAAACATTGTAGGTACAAAAGTAACATTGCAATTCAGGTGTTTAGTACCCTTTTGACCGAAACTAGGTTAGACTTAAACTTACGTACAAAGAAAGCATTACTTTCTTTGTGAAATAGTCTTAATTTTCCGGTTCCTTCAATTGGAATACCCTTACCATCAGCTATAGTTAATTTTCCTAGACATGATTCAATGTTCTTTAACAACCTAGCATTGCTAATCATATGGTGAGAAGCACCCGAATCCACTACCAACTTATGATCCAGTTTATCAAGCAATTTATGGGAGTAGAGTGTGATACCGGAGAGTTTTGAGGCATAGGCCTTGATGAGATCTTTTAAGTCACTCTTCTTAACATACTTCATGGATACATTCATAGCTAGCTCCCCTCCTTGGTTGGATGAACTTGCCGGTTCAGTCACAACCTTTTGAGAGATGTTAGCCTTTGAATCCTTTAACCGGTTTGGCTTGAGATGAGGATGAAGTATCCAGCACTTGTCCTTGATGTGGCCATTCCTCTTACAATGTTCACACATCACACTCTTCCTATCCTCTTGCTTAAAAACGCTCTTGTTGGCCATGACTAGTTCTCCTTTTCCACCAAATAAACCAATGTTGCCTTGCTCCTTTTGAATCCGTGAGCACACCTCTTCGAAATCAGGGAGTTTTGGCTCTCTTAGGATGGACTTAATCACATCCTTAAAGGCTGATTTAGGTTGAGAAGGAGCCCAAATATCTTGTCTTGTTCCTTCATTTCATTAAGCACCTTTGGATCCATAGAACTTGGTCTCAACATGTCAAGCTCGGACCATGTTGACTGGAACTTGCCTAGGAACTTTGTGAACTCCATATCCTCTTGGTGTAGATCATTGAGAGCCTTCTTAACCTCATACACACAGCTGAGGTTTGAAACATCCCCATACACCCTCTTGAGAGTCTCCCAAAGATACTTGGCGGTTTCACAATATGAATAAGCTTCAAGTATGGATGGGTCCAATGAATTTTGGAGGAATCCAAGAACTGATTGATCTTCTCGGAACCACCTAGCTTCTTCTTTTCTTGTTGCCTCATCCTTCTTCTCCTTTGGATCGTCTATAGTTGGAGTATTATCCTCCAAGATGTGATTCCAAAGTCCTTTGCCACAAATGGCTGTCTTGATGGTTCTTGACCATAATTTGTAGTTCAAGCCTTTGAGAACTACTGGTATCACCGTACGTTTCAGGCTGGAACTAATTTGAACTGTATCCTGCATTGTGAGGCTTTAAAGATCTCAAAGGAGGCAGCTTTTATGGTTGAATAAAACCGAGAGTTTTTAGTTTAAAGGCTGAGAGATTTTTGACATAATTTAAGATTAGAAACTGAGAGATTTGAGTAGAAAAGATAAGAAAATGATCTTATGCTCTCATACCATGTAAGAATATTATGAGAAGAGAGGAGAAATGTGAAGAATTGAATCTGGAAACTCAAAGAGAAGCATGAGAAAATGAGAAATGTCTAAGACTTCTGGAGAAGAATCTCCTAAGAGTTCAATCATACATTGAGTCTTTACAGCTCTTTTATATAGGATTTACAATGTGAACACAAAAGAAAATGAATTCAAACGTGTGGATGAGCTTGAAGAGAGGAGGAGCTTGTCAACAACCAATGAGAAGAGAGGGGAAGAGCTGCAAACTGTCTCATGAACGTTTGGTGTGGTTACCAAGGCTGTGTGTAGCATGGACATGTTCTTTTCACCTTGATTCTTCTCCAAAGGCAGCAATTTAACCATTTTAACCATGTGGTTAATAATAACTCCCTCCCTTTTCTTTTCCCTTGTTATTCAAACTGAATTTTCGTGCTCACACTTGCCTTGTACGTCAAAATAGGTCTTATTTTATTTTCCTATGTCAATAACTCCTAGAGTAAAGGCTTATAAATGAAGCATAATGCATGGCATCACACAGTTTGGAATACATTGGATTACTTGGAGGCTTTGTCGTACCTATTTCAGTCTTAAATTTAGTCCCAAAATAGTAAATTGAGCTAGCTTAATGTTGGAATTGGATTCATGTCATTCTGAACTCTAAATCAAAAGTTACGGACGATTTGGTGCGGACATGTCAAGTTGATCGACTAGTTAAAATGATCATTCTAAACTAATGATTACGGCTGCTTAAGTAAACACTTATAAATGTAGCATAATGCATGGCATCAACAGTTTGGGATAAATTGGATTACTTGGAGGCTTTGTCATAGATCTTTCTGTGTCAAATGTCGTCACAATATATAAAATTGAGCTAGCTTTACGTGGGCGTTGGATTCTTGACATTCACAACTCTAAATCAAAAGTTACAAACGATTTAGTGCGGACATGTCAAGTTGATCGACTAGTTAAAATGATCATTCTAAACTGATCATTGGTGCTGCTTGAGTAAAGGCTTATAAATGAAGCATAATGCAGGGCGTCACACAGTTTGGGATACATTGGATTACTTGCTGGCTTTTTCGTAGCTCTTTCACTATCAAATGCTATCACAATATGGAAAATATAGCTAGTTTAACATGGACGTTGGATTCGTGTTATTATGAACTCCACATCAAAAGTTACGAACGATTTAGTGCGGACATGAAAAGTTGATCGGCTAGTTAAAATGATCATTGTAACTGATCATTGCTGCTCCTTAAGTAAAAGCATAATGCATGCTATCACACAGTTTGGGTTACATTGGATTACCTGGAGCCTTTTTCGTTGATCTTTCAGCCTCAAATGTTGTCATAATATGGAAAACTAAAAAGGTAGGTTAACGTGGGTGTTGGAATCATGTCATTTTGAGCTCTAAATCAAAATTTAAAGATTATTTAATGCAAACATGTCAAGTTAATCATCTAGTTATAACGATTATTCTAAACTCATTATTGGTGCTCCTTTAGTAACGGCTTATAAATGAAGCATAATGCATGGCATCATCCAATTTGGAATAGATTGGATTACTTGGAGGCTTTGTCGTAGGTATTTTGGTCTTAAATTTTGTCACAATATAGAAAATTGAACTAGCTTAACGTGTACGTTGGATTCATGTCATTTTGGACTATAAATCAAAAGCTACGGACGATTTAGTGCGGACATGTCAAGTTGATCGGCTAGTGAAAATGATCACTCTAAACTGATCATTGGTGCGCCTTGAGTAAAGGCTTATAAATGAAGCATAATGCATGAAATCACACAGTTTGGGATACATTGGATTACTTGGAGGCATTGTCGTAGCTATTTTAGTCTGAAATGTTGTCACAATATAAAAAATTGAGCTAGCTTAACGTGGTAGTTGGATTTGTGTCGTTGTGAACTGTAAATCAAAAGTTACGGATGATTTAGTGCAGACATATGAAGTTGATCGGCCAGTTAAAATGATCATTCTAAAGTGATCATTGGTTCTCCTTGAGTGAAGGCTTATATATGAAGCGGAATGCATGAAATCACGCAGTTTGGGATACATTGGATTACTTGTAGGTATTTTCGTAGCTCTTTCAATCTCAAATGTTGTCACAATATGGAAAATTGAAGTACCTTAACATGGGCATTGGATTCGTGTCATTCTGAACTCTAAATCAAAAGTAACGGATGATTTAGTGTAGACATGTCAAGTTGATCGGCTAGTAAAAATGATCATTCTAAACTAATCATTGGTGCTGCTTGGATAAAGGCTTATCAATGAAATATAAGGACAGGAATCCCGCAGTTTGGGATACATTGAATTAGATGAAGGCTTCTTCGTAGCTCTTTAAGTCTCTAATGTTGTCACTATATGGAAACTTTAGCTAGCTTAACGTGGGCATTGGATTCATGTCATTATGAACTCTAAATCTAAAGTTACAGACGATTTAGTGCGAACATGTCAAGTTGATCGGCCAGTTAAAATGATCATTCTAAACTGATCATTGGTGATCCTTAAGTAAAGGCTTATAAATAAAGCATAATGCATGGCATCACGGTTTAGGATACATTGGATTACTTAGAGGTTTCTTCGTAGCTCTTTCAGCTTCAAATGTTGTCACAATATGGAAATTTGAGATAGCTTAACATAGGCTTTGGATTCCTGTCATTCTGAACACTAAATGAAAAGTTATGGATGATTTATTGTGGACATATCAAATTCACCAGCCAATTAAAATGATAATTCTAAACTTATCATTGGAGATCTCTGAGTAAAGGCTTATAAATGAAGTGTAGTGAATAGCAACCCGCAGTTTGTGATATATTCAATTACTTGGAGGTTTTTTCATAGCTCTTTTAGTCTCAAATGTTGTCAAAATATGTAAAATTTAGCTAGCTTAACGTGGGCATCAGGTTCGTGTCATTATGAACTCTGAATCAAAAGTTACGGATGATTTATTGGTGTTCCTTGAGTAATGGATTATAAATGAAGCATAATGAATGGCAACCCGCATTTTGGGATACATTGAACTACTTGGAGGCTTTTTCGTAGCTCTTTCAGTCTCAAATGTTGTCACAATATGGAAAATTTAGCTAGCTTAACATGGGCGTATGACTCGTGTCATTCTGAACTCTAAATCAAACGTTAAACATGATTTAGAGTGAAAATGTCAAGTTGATCGGTCAATTAAAATAATCATTCTAAACTGATCATTGGTCCTCCTTAAGTAAAGGCTTATAAATGTATCATAATGCATGGCATCATGCAGTCTGGGATACATTGGATTACTTGGAGACTTTTTCATAGCTCTTTTTTAGTCTCAAATATTTTCACAATATGGAAAATTTAGCTAGATTAACATGGGCGTTGGATTAGTGTCAGTCGGAACTCTAAATCATAAGTTACAAACGATTTAGTGCAGATAAGTCAAGTTCATCGTCTAGTTAAAATGATCATTCTAAATTGATCATTGGTGCTCCTTAAGTAAAGGCTTATAAATGAAGCATTATGCATTGCATCACGCTGGTTGGGATACATTGGATTACTTTGAGGCTTTGTCGTAGTTCTTTCATTCTCAAATGTTGGCACAATATAGAAAATTGAGCTTGCTTAACGTGGGCATTGGATTTATGTCGTTATGAAGTCTAAATCAAAAGCATAGAAGGTTTAATGTGGACATGTCAACTTAGTCGGCCAGTTAAAATGATCATTCTAAACTCATGACTGGTGCTCCTTGAGTAAAGGATTACAAATGAAGCATAATGCATGACATCACGCAGTTTTGGATAGATTGGATTACTTAGAGGCTTTATCGTATCAATTTCGGGCTTAAATTTTGTCACAATATTGAAAATTGAGCTAGCTTAACGTGGGCGTTGGATTTGTGTTTTTTTGGAACTCTAGATAAAAAGATACGGACGATTTAGTGTGGACATGTCAAGTTGATCGGCCAGTTAAAATGATCATTCTAAACGGATCATTAGTGCTTCTTTAGTAAAGGCTTATAAATGAATCATAATGCATGATATCACGCAGTTTGGAATAGTTTGAATTACTTGAAGTCTTTGTTGTAGCTATTTCGGTATTAAATTTTGTCACATTATTAAAAATTGAGTTAGCTTAACGTGGGTGGTGGATTCGTGTAATTTCAAACTCTAAATCATGAGTTACAGACCATTTAATGCGGGCATGTCAAGCTTAACGGCCAGTCAAAATGATCGTTCTAAACTAATCATTGGTGCTCCTTAAGTAAAGGCTTATATATGTAGCATGATGAATGGCATCACACCTTTTGGGAAAGATTGGATCACATGGAGGCTTTGTCGTAGCTAATTTGGACTTAAATTTTGCCACAATATTGAAAATTGAGCTAGTTGGACATGGGCGTTGGATTCGTGTAATTCTGAACTCTAAATCAAAAGTTACAGACGATTTTGTGCAGACATTTCAAGTTGATCGGCCAGTAAAATTGATAATTCTAAACTGATCATTGGTGCCCCTTAAGTAAGGACTTATAAATGTAGCATGATTCATGGCATCACGCCTTTTGGGATATATTGGATTACTTGGAGGCTTTGTCGAATCTATTTTAGACTTAAATTTTGTCACAATATATACAATTGAGCTAGTTGAATGTGGGCGTTTGATTTGTGTCATTTTGAAAACTAAATCAAAAATTACGTACGATCTAGTGAAGGTATGTCAAGTTGTCGGCTAGTTAAAATGATCATTCTAAAATGATCATTGGTGTTCCTTGAGTAAATGGTTATAAATGAAGATTAATGCATGGCACCACGTTCTTTTCGGATACATTGGATTACTTGGAGGCTTTTTTGTAGCTCCTTCAATCTCTAATGGTGTCACAATATAGAAAATTGAGCTAGCTTAACATGGGCGTTGGATTCGTGCCATTCTGAACTCTAAATCAAAAGTTACGGACAGTTTAGTGTGGACAAAACAAGTTCATCGACCAGTTAAATGATCATTCTAAACAAGTTCATCGACAATTTAGTGCGGAAAATATTAAGTTGATTGGCCAGTTAAAGAGATCATTCTAAATTATTCATAGTGCTCCTTAACTAAAGGCATATAAATGAAGCATTCTGCATTGCACAACGTAGTTTGGGATAAATTGGATTACTTGGAGGCTTTGTCCTAGGTCTTTCCATTCTCAAATGTTGTCAAATTATAGGTAATTAAGCTAGCTTAACGTGGGTGTTGGATTCGAGTAATTCTGAAGTCTAAATAAAAAGTTACGGACGATTTAAGTGCGGTAATGTCAAGTTGGTCGGCCAATTCAAATGGACAGTCTAAACTGATCATTGCTGCTTCTTGAGTAAATGCTTATAAATGAAGCATAATGCATGGAATCACGCAGTTTCTGATACATTGAATTACTTGGAGGGTTTTTCGTAGCTCTTTCAATCTCTAATGTTGTCACAATATAGAACATTGAGCTAGCTTAAAGTGGGCATTGGATTCCTGTCATTCTGAACTCTAAATCAAAAGTTACAAACGATTTAGTGTGGACATGTCAAGATGATTGGCCAGTTAAAACGATCATTGTAAACAGATCATTAGTATTGCTTAATTAAAGGCTTATAAATGAAGCATAATGCATGGCATCACGGAGTTTAGAATACAATGGATTATTTGGAGGCTAATTTGTAGCTCTCTTAGTCTCAAATATTATCACATCATGGACAATTGAGATAACTTAACATGGGCGTTGGATTCTTGTCATTCTGAACTCTAAATCATAAGTTACGAACAATTTAGTGCGGACATGGCTAATTGATCACCAGTTAAAATGATCATTCTATACTTATCTATAGTGCTCTTTCAGTAAAGGCTTATAAATAAAGCATAATGAATGGCAACCCACAGTTTGGGATATATTGAATTGCTTGGAGGCTTTTCGTAGCTCTTTCAATCTCAAATGTTGTCACAATATCGAAAATTTAGCTAGTTTAACATGGGTGTTGGATTCGTGTCATTTGAAATTTAAATCAAAAGTTACACACGATTTAGTGCAAACATTTCAAGTTGATCGTCCAGTTAAAATGATCATTCTAAACTGATCATTGGTGCTCCATAAGTAAAGGCTTATTAATAAAACATAATGCATAGCATCACGAAATTTGGGATCCAATGGATTTCTTGAAGGCTTTTTCATAGCCCTTTCAGTCTCAAAAATTGTCACAATATGGAAAATTGAGCTAGCTTGACATGGGTGTTGGATTCGTGTCATTCTGAACTCTAAATCAAAAGTAACGGATGATTTAGTGCGGCAAGTCAAGTTCATCGGCTAGTTAAATTGATCATTCTAAACTAATCATTAGTGCTCCTTAAGTAATGGCTTATAAATGAAGCGTTATGCATTGTATCACGCAGTTTGGGATACATTGGATTACTTGGAGGCTTTGTCAAAGCACTTTTGTTCTCAAATGATGTCAAAATATAGAGAATTGAGCTCGCTTAACGTGAACATTGGATTTGTGTCATTTTGAAATCTAAATCAAAACTTATGGACTATTTAATGCAGAAATATCAACTTGGTCGGCCAGTTAAAATGATCATTTTAAACTCATCATTGGTGCACCTTTAGTAAAGGCTTACAAATTAAGCATAATGCATGGCATCACACAGTTTGGAATATATTGGACTACTTAGAGGCTTTGTTTTAACTATTTCGGTTTTAAATTTTGTTACAATATAGAAAATTGATCTAGCTTTACGTGGGCATTGGATTTGCGTCATTTGGAACTCTAAATAAAAACTTATAGACGATTTAGTGTGGACATGTCAAAATGATCGGCCAATTAAATTGATCATTCTAAACTGATCATTGGTGCTTCTTGAATAAAGGCTTATAAATGAAGCAATGCATGGCATCACGCAGTTTGGGATGCATTGGATTACTTAGAGGCTTTTTTGTTGCTTTTTTAGTCTCAAATGATGTCATAATATGGAAAGTTGAGCTAGCTTAACGTGGGCATTGGACTCATGTTATTTTGAGCTCTAAACCAAGAGTTAAAGGTGATTTGGTGTGGACATCTCAAGCTATTTATCAAGTTAAGATGGTCATTTTAAACTGATCATTCATGCTCATTGAGCAAATGCTTATAAATAAAGTATAATGCATGGCATCACGCAGGTTGGAATAGATTAGATTACTTGGAGGCTTTTTCATACCTATTTGGGTCTTAAAATTTGTCATATTATAGAAAATTGAGCTAGCTTAACCAGGGCGTTGGATTCGTGTCATTTAGAACTGTAAATCAAAAGTTACGAACGATTTAGTGCGGGTATGTCAAATTGATCAACCAGTTAAAATGAGCATTCTAAACTAATCATTGGTGCTACTTGAGTAAAGGGTTATAAATAAATCATAATGCATGACATCACGCAGTTTGGGATACACTGGATTACTTAGAGGCATTTTTCGTAGCTCTTTCAATCTCAAATGGGGTCACAATATGGAAAATGGAGCTAGCTTAACGTGGGCGTTGGACTCGTGTTATTTTGAACTCTAAATCAAAAGTTACGGAAAATTTAGTGTGGACATGTCAAGTTGATCGGCCAGTTAAAATGATCATTCTAAACTGATCATTGCTGCTCCTTGTGTAAAGACGTATAAATAAAGCATAATACATGGCATCACGCAGTTTGGAATAGTTTGGATTACATGGAGGCTTTTTCGTAGTGTATTTCAGTCGTAAATTTTGTCACAATATAGAAATTGAGCTAACTTAACGTGTGCATTGGATTCGTGTCATTTTGAACTTTAAATGAAAAGTTACGGACGATTTAGTGCGGACATGTCAAGTTTATCGGCCAGTGAAAATGATCATTCTAAATTCATCATTGTTGCTCCTTGAGTAAAGGCTTATAACTGAAGTATAATGCATGGCATCACACGGTTTGAGATACATTAGATTACATCAAGACTTTTTCGTAGCTCTTTTAGTCTCAAATGTTGTCACAATTTTGAAAATTGAGTCAACTTAATATGGTCACTGAATTCGTTTCATTCTGAATTCTAAATCAAAAGGTATAGACAATTTAGTCCGGAGATGTCAAATTGATCACCAAGTTAAAATGATCATTCTAAACTGATCGTTGGTGCTCCTTAAGTAAAGGCTTATAAATGAAGCGTAATGCATGGCAACACACAGTTCGGGATACATTGCATTACTTGGAGGCTTTTTCGTAACTCTATCAATCTCAAATGGTTTCACAATATAGAAAATTGAGCTACATTAACGTGGGCGTTGAATTCGTGTCATTCTGAACTCTAAATCAAAAGTTATAGACGGTTTAGTGCAGAGATGTCAAGTTTATCGGCCTGTTAAAATGATCATTATAAACTGATCATTGGTGCTTCTTGAGAAAACGCTTTTAAGTTAAGCATTATGTATGGCACATACAGTTTGTGATACATTGGATTACTTGGAAGCTTTTTCGTACGCATTTCAGTTTCAAATGTTGAGACAATATGGAAAATTGAGCTATGTTAACGTGCGTGTTGTCATCATGTCATTTTGAACTCTAAATCAAAAGTTACGGGCGTCAAATTGATCGGCAAGTTAAAATGATAATTCTACACTGATCATTGGTGCTCTAAGTAAAGGCTTATAAATGAATCATAATGCATGGCATCACACAGTTCGGGATACATTGCATTACTTGGAGGTTTTTTCGTAACTCTATCAATCTCAAATGATGTTACAATATGGAAAATTTAGCTACATTAACGTGGGCGTTGAATTCGTGTCATTCTGAACTCTAAATCAAAAGTTATCGATGGTTTAGTGCGGACATGTCAAGTTTATCGGGCAATTAAAATGATCATTCTAAACTGATCATTGCTGCTCCTTGAGTAAACGCTTATAAGATAAGCATTATGCATGGCACATGCAGTTTAGGATACATTGGATTACTTGGAGGCTTTTTTGTAGGCCTTTCAGTTCCAAATGTTGTGACAATATGGAAAATTGAGCTATGTTAACGTGGGCATTGGAATCAGGTCATTCTGAACTCTAAATCAAAAGTTACGGACGATCATGTCAAGTTGATCAGCCAGTTAAAATGATCACTGTAAACTGACCATTTGTGATCCTTAAGTAAAGGCATATAAATGAAGCATAATGCATGGCATCACGTAGTTTGGGATACACTGGATTACTTGGAGGCTTTTTGAAAACTCTTTCAGTCTCAAATGTTGTTATAATATGGAAAATTGAGCTCGCTTAACGTGGGTGTGGACTCATGTCATTTTGAGCTCAAAACCAAAAGTTACAGACGATTTATTGCGCACATGTCAAGTTGATAAGCTAGTTAAAATGATCATCCTATTATCATTGGTGCTCCTGGAGTAAAGGCTTATAAAATAAGCATTATACATGGCATCACACAGTTGGAAATAGTTTAGATTACTTGGAGACTTTTTCATACCTATTTCGATCCTAATTTTGTCACAATATAGAAGATTTATGTAGCTTAACTTGGGTGTTGTATTCGTGTCATTTCGAACTCTAAATCAAAGTTACGAACATTTTAGTGCGGACATGTCAAGTTGATCGGTTAGTGAAAATGATCCCTCTAAACTCATCATTGTTGCTCCTTGAGTAAAGACTTATAAATGAAACATAATGCATGGCATCACTTAGTTTGGGATACATTGGATTACTTGGAGGCTTTTTCGTAGCTCTTTTAGTCTCAAATGTTGTCACAATATGGAAAATTGAGCTAGCTTAATGTGGGCACTGGATTCGTATCATTCTGAATTCTAAATCAAAAGTTACGGACGATTTAGTGCGGATATGTCAAATTGATCGACAAGTAAAAAAGATCATTCTAAATTGATCATCGGTGCTCCTTAAGTAAAGGCTTATAAATGAAGCATAATGCATTGCATCACGCAGTTCGGGATACATTGGTTTACTTTGAAACTTTTTCATAACTCTTTCAATCTCAAATGGTGTAACAATATGGAAAATTGAGCTAGGTTAACGTGGGCATTGGATTCGTGTCATTCTGAACTCTAAATCAATAATTATTGACGATTTAGTGCGAACATGTCAAGTTGATTGGCTAGTTTAAATGATCATTGGTGCTCCTTGAGTAAACGCTTGATTCGAGGCTTATAAATGAAGTATTATAAATGAAGTATAATGCATGGCATCACACGGTTTGAGATACATTAGATTACATCAAGACTTTTTCGTAGCTCTTTTAGTCTCAAATGTTGTCACAATTTTGAAAATTGAGTCAACTTAATATGGTCACTGAATTCGTGTCATTTTGAATTCTAAATCAAAAGTTACAAACAATTTAGTCCGGAGATGTCAAATTGATCGCCAAGTTAAAATGATCATTCTAAACTGATCGTTGGTGCTCCTTAAGTAAAGGCTTATAAATGAAGCATAATGCATGGCATCACGCAATTCGGGATACATTGCATTACTTGGAGGCTTTTTCGTAACTCTATCAATCTCAAATGGTTTCACAATATAGAAAATTGAGCTACTTTAACGTGGGCGTTGAATTCGTGTCATTCTGAACTCTAAATCAAAAGTTATAGACGGTTTAGTTCAAGTTTATCGGCCTGTTAAAATGATCATTATAAACTGATCATTGGTGCTTCTTGAGAAAACGCTTTTAAGTTAAGCATTATGCATGGCACATACAGTTTGCGATACATTGGATTACTTGGAGGCTTTTTCGTACGCATTTCAGTTTCAAATGTTGAGACAATATGCAAAATTGAGCTATGTTAATGTGCGTGTTGTCATCATGTCATTCTGAACTCTAAATTAAAAGCTACGGACGATCATGTCAAGTTGATCAGCCAGTTAAAATGATCACTGTAAACTGATCATTTGTGATCCTTTAGTAAAGGCATATAAATGAAGCATAATGCATGGCATCACGTAGTTTGGGATACACTGGATTACTTGGAGGCTTTTTCAAAACTCTTTCAGTCTCAAATGATGTTATAATATGGAAAATTGAGCTCGCTTAACGTGGGTGTGGACTCATGTCATTTTGAGCTCAAAACCAGAAGTTACAGACGATTTATTGCGGACATGTCAAGTTGATAAGCTAGTTAAAATGATCATTCTAAACTTATGATTGGTGCTCCTGGAGTAAAGGCTTATAAAAAAAGCATTATACATGGCATCACACAGTTGGAAATAGTTTAGATTACTTGGAGACTTTTTCATAGCTATTTCGATCCTAATTTTGTCACAATATAGAAGATTTATGTAGCTTAACTTGGGTGTTGTATTCGTGTCATTTCGAACTCTAAATCAAAAGTTACGAACAATTTAGTGCGGACATGTCAAGTTGATGGGTTAGTGAAAATGATCACTATAAACTCATCATTGTTTCTCCTTGAGTAAAGGCTTATAAATGAAACATAATGCATGGCATCACTTAATTTGGGATACATTGGATTACTTGGAGGCTTTTTCGTAGCTCTTTTTGTCTCAAATGTTGTCACAATATGGAAAATTGAGCTAGCTTAATGTGGGCACTGGATTCGTATCATTCTGACTTCTAAATCTAAGATATGGACAATTTAGTGCGGATATGTCAAATTGATCGAGAAGTAAAAAAGATCATTCTAAATTGATCATCGGTGCTCCTTAAGTAAAGGCTTATAAATGAAGTATAATGCATTGCATCACGCAGTTTGGGATACATTGGTTTACTTTGAAACTTTTTCGTAAGTCTTTCAATCTCAAATGGTGTAACAATATGGAAAATTGAGCTAGGTTAACGTGGTCATTGGATTCGTTTCATTCTGAACTCTAAATCAATAATTATTGACGATTTAGTGCGGACATGTCAAGTTGATCGGCTAGTTAAAATGATCATTGGTGCTCGTTGAGTAAACGCTTGATTCGAGGCTTATAAATGAAGTATTATAAATGAAGTATAATGCATGGCATCACACGGTTTGAGATACATTAGATTACATCAAGACTTTTTCGTAGCTCTTTTAGTCTCAAATGTCGTCACAATTTTGAAAATTGAGTCAACTTAATATGGTCACTGAATTCGTGTCATTCTGAATTCTAAATCAAAAGTTACAGACAATTTAGTCTGGAGATGTCAAATTGATCGCCAAGTTAAAATGATAATTCTAAACTGATCGTTGGTGTTCCTTAAGTAAAGGCTTATAAATGAAGCATAATGCATGGCATCACGCAGTTCGGGATACATTGCATTACTTGGAGGCTTTTTCGTAACTCTATCAATCTCAAATGGTTTCACAATATAGAAAATTGAGCTACATTAACGTGGGCATTGAATTCGTGTCATTCTGAACTCTAAATCAAAAGTTATAGACGGTTTAGTGCAGACATGTCAAGTTTATCGGCCTGTTAAAATGATCATTATAAACTGATCATTGGTGCTTCTTGAGAAAACGATTTTAAGTTAAGCATTATGCATGGCACATACAGTTTGCGATACATTGGATTACTTGGAGACTTTTTCATACGCATTTCAGTTTCAAATGTTGAGACAATATGGAAAATTGAGCTATGTTAATGTGCGTGTTGTCATCATGTCATTCTGAACTCTAAATCAAAATTTACGGATGATTTAGTGCGGACATGTCAAGTTGATTGGCGAGTTAAAATGATCATTGTAAACCGATCATTTGTGCGCCTTAAATAAAGGCATATAAATGAAGCATAATGCATGGCATCACGTAGTTTGGGATACATTGGATTTCTTGGAGGCTTTTTCTTAAATCTTTCAGTCTCAAATGTTGTCACAATATGGGAAATTGAGATATCTTGACATGGGTGTGGACTCATGTCATCTTGAGCCCTAAATCAAAAGTTACTCACGATTTAGTGCGTATATGTCAAGTTGACCAGGTAGTTAAAATGATCATTATAAACTTATCATTGGTGCTCCTTGAGTAAAGACTTATAATAAAGCATAATACATGACATCACACAGTTTGGAATATTTTAGATTACTTGGAGGCTTTCTCATATCTATTTCGGTCTTAATTTTATCACAATATAGAAGATTTAGCTAGCTTAACTTAGGCGTTGGATTGGTGTCATTTCGAACTCCAAATCAAAAGTTACGGACGATTTAGTGCGGACAAGTCAAGTTGATTGGCCAGTGAAAATGATCACTGTAAACTCATCAGTGTTGCTCCTTGAGTAAAGGCTTATAAATGAAGCATAATGCATGGCATCACGCAGTTTAGGATATATTGGATTACTTCAAGGCTTTTTCGTAGCTCTTTTAGTCTCAAATGTTGTCACAATATGGAATAATGTGGGCACTGTATCGTATCATGCTGAATTCGAAATTAAAAGTTACACACGATTTAGTGCGGACATGACAAATTGGTCGGCAAGTTAAAATGATCATTCTAAACTGATCATTGGTGCTCCTTAAGTAAAGGCTTATAAATGAAGCATAATGCATGGCATCACGTAGTTTGGGATACATTGATTACTTGGAGGCTTTTCGTAACTCTTTCAATCTCAATTGGTGTCCCAATATGGAATTTTGAGCTAGCTTAACGTGGGCGTTGGATTTGTGTCATTCTGAACTCTAAATCAAAAGTTATTGACGATTTAGTGCAGACATTTCAAGTTGATCGGACAGTTAAAGTGATCATTCTAAACTGATCTTTGGTGCTCCTTGAGTAAACTCTTATAAATGGAGAATAATGCATGCAATCATGCATTTTAGGATGGATTGGATTACTTTTAGGCTTTATCTACCTTTTCAGTCTCAAATGTTTTCACAATATGGAAAATTGAGCTAGCTTAACGTGGGCGTTTGATTCATTTTATTTTGAGCTATAAATCAAAAGTTAAAAACGATTTAGTGCGAATATGTCAAGTTGATCACCTAGTTAAAATGATCATTCTATAATGACCATTGGTGTTCATTAATCAAAGGTTTACAAATGAAGCATAATGCATGGCATCACGCAGTTTGGGATATATTGGATTACTTGGAAGCTTTGTCATACCTCTTTTAGTTTGAAATGTTGTCACAATATGGAAAATAGAGCTAGCTTAACATGGGCATTGGATTCTTGTCATTCTTAACTTTGAATAAAAAGTTAAAGACATTTTAAGTTGATCGGCCAGTTAAATTGATCATTCTATACTGATAACTGGTACTCACTGAGCAAAAGTTTACAGATGAAGCATAATGCATGGCATCGTGCAGTTCGGGATAGATTGGATTACCTGGAGGCTTTGTCGTAGCTGTTTCGGTCTTAAAATTTTTCACATTATAGAAAATTAGTTTGCTTAATGTGGGCGTTGGATTCGTGTCATTCTGAACTTTGAATCAAAAGTTAAAAATAATTTAGTGGGGACATGTCAAGTTGATTAGCTAGTTAAAATAATCATTCTAAAATGATCATTGGTGCTCATTGAGTAAAGGTGTACGAATGTAGCGTAATGCATAACATCATGCAGTTTGGGATAAATTGGATTATTTGGAGGCTTTTTCGTAGCTATTCTGGTCTTAAATTTTGTCACAATATAGAGAACTGAGCTACCTTAATGTGGGCGTTGTATTCGTGTCATTCTAAACTATGAATCATAAGTTAAAAACGATTTAGTACAGACATGTCAAGTTGATCGCCCAGTTAGATTGATCATTTTAAGCTGATCACTGGTGCTCCTTGAGTAAATGCATATAAATCAAGCGTAATGCATGGCATCATGCAGTTTGGGATAGATTGGATCAATTATAGCCATTTTGGTAGCTATTTCCGTCTTAAATTTTTATCACAATATAGAAAATTGAAGTACCTTTACTTGGACGTTGGATTCGTGTAATTCTGTACTATAAATCAAAAGAAAAAGATGATTTACTGCGGACATGTCAAGTTGATCGGCCAGTTAAAATGATCATTCTAGACAGATCACTGGTGCTTCTTGAGTGAAAGCTTATTAATGAAGCATAATACATGGCATCACACAGTTTAGGATATATTGGATTACATTACTGCTTTCTCTAGCTTTTTCGGTCTCCAATGTTTTCACAATATGAAACATCTAGCTAGCTTAACGTGGTTGTTGGATTCAGGTCATTTTGTGTACTAAATCAAAAGTGAAGGAAGATTTAGTACAGACATGACAAGTTGATCAGATAGTTAAAATGCTCATTATAAACTGATCATTGGTGCTCATTGAGAAAAGATTTACAAATGAAGCATAATGCATGGCATCACATAGTTTGTGATAGATTGGATTACTTGGAGGCTTTGTCATAGATGTTTTGCTCTTCAAGTTTCTCAAAAAATAGAAACTTGAGATAGTTTAACGTAGGCGTTGGATTCATGTCATTTTGAGCTTTAAATAAAAGTAAAGACAAATTTAGTGCCCATATGTCAAGTTGATCGACCAGTTAAAATAATCATTTTAAACTGATCATTGGTGCTCCATGAGGAAAGGCTTATGAATAGAACATAATGTATGGCATCAAACAGTTTAGGATAGATTGATTACCTAGATGTTTTGTCGTAGCTATTTCGGTATTAAATTTTGACACGTCATAGAAAATTGAGCTAGGTTAACGTGGGCGTCTGAATCGTGTCGTCCTAAAATCTAAGTCAAAAGTTACAGACTATTTAGTACGGACATGTCAAGTCGATCGACCAGTTAAAATGATCATTCTAAAGTGATCATTGGTTCTCATTGAGTAAAGGCTTGTAAATGAAGCATAATGCATGGCATAACGCAGTTTAGAATAGAATTGATTACTTTGAGGCTTTGTCTAGCTCTTTCCGTCTCAAATGTTGTCACAATATGGAAAGTTGAGCTAGCTTAACGTGGGCGTTGTGTTTTTGCCATTCTGAACTCGAAATCAATAGTTACGGACGATTTAGTGCGGACATGTCAAGTTAATCGGGCACTTAAAATGATCATTATAAACTGATTATTAGTTCTCCTTGAGTAAAGGCTTATACATGGAGCATAATGCATGGCAACACGCAGTTTAGTATAGGTTGGATTACTTTTAGGCTTTGTCTAACTTTTTCAGTCTCAAATGTCTTCACAATATGGAAATTGAGCTAGCTTAACGTGGGTGTTTGATTCATGTCATTTTGAGTACTAAATCAAAAGTGAAAGATGATTTAGTGCGGACATGACAAGTTGCTCAGCCAGTTAAAATGCTCATTATAAACTGATCATTGGTGCTCATTGAGCAAAGGTTTACAAATGAAGCAAAATGCATGACATCACACAGTTTGGATAGATTGGATTACTTGGAGGATTTTTCATAGCTATTTCAGTATTAAAGTTTCTCAAAATATAGAGACTTGAGCTAGCTTTGGATTCCTGTCATTTTGAGCTCTAAATTAAAACTAAAGACAATTTTAATGTGGACATGTCAAGTTGATCGGCCAGTTAAAATAATCTTTCTAAACTGATCATTGGTGCTCCATGAGGAAAGGCTTATAAATTAAACAAAATGCATGGCATCATGAAGTTTAGGTTAGATTGGATTACCTAAAGGTTTTGTCGTAGCTATTTCGGTCTTAAATTTTGACACAACATAGAAAATTAAGCTAGCTTAACAGGGGCGTTGGAATCGTGTCATTCTGAAATCTAAGTCAAAAGTTACATATTATTTAGTGCGGGCATGTCAAGTCGATCAGCAAGTTAAAATGATCATTCTAAAGTGATAATTGGTTCTCCTGGAGTAAAGGCTTATAAATGAAGCATAATGCATGGCATAACGCAGTTTAGGATAGATTGGATTATTTTGAGGCTTTGTCTAGCTCTTTCAGTTTCAAATGTTGTCACACTATGGAAAGTTGAGGTAGCTTAACGTGGGCGTTGTATTTGTGTCATTCTGAAATCGAAATAAAAAATTATGAACAATTTAGTGCGGACATGTCAAGTTAATTGGCCACTTAAAATGATCATTCTAAACGGATCATTGGTGCTCCTTGAGTAAAGGCTTATAAATGGAGCATATTGCATGGCATCACGCAATTCAGGATAGATTGGATTACTTTTAGGCTTTGTCTAGCTTTTTTAGTATCAAATATTTTCACAGTATGGAAAATTGAGCTAGTTTAACGTGGGTGTTCGATTCATGTCATTTTGAGTACTAAAACAAAAGTTACAGACAATTTAATGCCGAAATGACAAGTTGATAAGCTGTTAACATGATCATTATGAAATGGTTCTCACAAGTTGTTTAAGCAAACGTTAAGCATGATCATTATGAACTGATTATTGGTTCTCATTGAGAAAAAGTTTACAAACGAAGCATAATGCATGGCATTACATAGTTTTAGATACAATGGATTACTCTGAGGCTTTGTTGTAGCTATTTTGGTCTTAAATTTTATCATAGTGTAGAAAATTGAGCTTGCTTAACATGGGCGTTGGATTCGTGTCCTTCGGAACTCTGAATCAAAAGTTAAAGACGATTTAGTGCGGACATGTAAGGTTGGTCGGCCTGTTAAATTGATCATTATAAACTTATCATTGGTGCTCCTTGAGTAACGGTGTATAAATCAAGCATAATGCATGGCATCATCCAGTTTGGGATAGATTGGATTACTTGGAGGATTTGTTGTAGCTATTTTGGTCTAAAATTTTATTACAATATAGAAAATTGATCTCGCTTTACTTAGGCATTGGATTCGTGTCATTCTGAACTCTGAATGAATTCAAATAACACTTTTTTGCTTGCCTTATCGGTACTACTTTGTTTTGAGTGTCGACAAAAAACGAATTCAAATTTGGGTCGAGTGAATACATAGAAATGGACAGATAAAAAAGGTTTTCTTTATTCCAGGAAAAAAAAACGTTAAAGAATATTTAGTGCAGACATGTCAAGTTGATCGGGCAGTTAAATTGAGCGTTCTTAACTGATCACGAGTTCTCATTAAGCAAAGGTATACAATTGAAGCATAATGCTTGGTATCACGCAGTTTGGTATAGATTGGATTACTTAGAGGCTTTGTCCCAGCTATTTCGGTCTTAAAGTTTTTCACAATATAGAAAATTGAGCTAGTTTAACGTGGGCAATGGATTCATGTTCATTCTAAAATTTAAATGAAAAGGTACGGATGATTTAGTGGACACATGTCAAGTTGATCAGCCAGTTAAAATGATCATTCTAAACAGATCATTGGTGCTCCATGAGTGAAGCCTTATAAATGAAACATAATGAATGTCATCATGCAGTCTAGGATAGATTGAATTACTTTGAGGCTTTGTCTAGCTCTTTCAGTCTCAAATGTTGTCACATTATGGAAAATAAGAGCTATAGCTTAACGTGGGCATTGGATTCATGTCATTTTGGGCTCTAAATCAAAAGTTAAAGATGATTTAGTGCGGATATTTCAAGCTGATCAGCTAGTTCAAATGATCATTCTAAACTAAATCATCTGTTATCATTGAGCAAAGGTTTACAAATGAAGCATAATGCATGACATCACGCAGTTTCGAATAGATTGGATTACTTGGATCGAGGCTTTGTCATATCTCTTTCATTCTCAAATGTTACCACAATATGGAAATTAAGCTCGGTTAATATGGGTGTTGGATTCTTGTCATTCTAAACTCTAAAAAAAATGTTAAATACAATTTAATGTGGATATGTTAAGTTGATGAGATAGTTAAAATGATCATTCTAAACTGATCATTGGTGCTCCTTGAGTAAAGGCTTACAAATGAACCATAATGCATGGCATCACGCATTTTAGGATACATTGGATTACTTTGAGGCTTTTTCTAACTCTTTCAGTCTCCAATGTTGTCACAATATAGAAAATTGATCTAGCTTAACGTGGGCATTGGATTCATAATATTTTGAGCTCTAAATCAAAAGTTAAAGATGATTTAGTGTGGACATGTCAAGTTGATCAGCAAGTTAATATGATCATTCTAAAAAAATCATTGGTGTTCATTGAGCAAAGTTTTACAAATAAAGCATAATGCATGCCATCACACAATTTGGGATAGATTGGATTACTTGGAGGTTTTGTCTTGGCTATTTTGATCTTAAATTTTGTCACAATATATAAAATTGAGCTAGGTTAATGTGGGCATTGGATTCGTGTCATTCTGAACTCTGAATCAAAAGTTAAAGATGATTTAGTGCGGACATGAAAAGTTGATCAACCAGTTAAATTGATCATTCTAAACTTATCATTGGTGTCCTTGAGTAACGGCATATAAATCAAGCATAATGCATGGCATCAGGCACTTTGGGATAGATTGAATTACTTGGAGGGTTTTTCGCAGCTATTTTGGTCTAAAATTTTATCACAATATAGAAAATTGAGCTAGCTTTACTGAACTCTGAATGAATTCAAATAATACATTTTTGCTTCCCTGATTAGTACTACTTTGTTTTCAGTATCAACAAAAGAACCGAATTCCAATTGGGGTCGAGTGAATACATATAATTGGATGGATAAAAAAGTTTTCTTTAGTCCAGGAAAAAAAAAGTTTTCTTTAGTCAAGGAAAAAAAAAAGTGAAAGACGATTTAGTGCAGACATTTCAAGCTGATCGGCCAGTTAAATTGAACATTCTAAACTGATCAATGGTGCTCATTAAGCAAATGTTTACAAATGAAGCATATTGCTTCGCATCACACAGTATTGGATAAATTAGATTAGCTGGAGGCTTTGTCGTACCTATTTCGATCTTAACTTTTGTCAGTATAGAAAATTGAGCTAGCTTAACGTGGGCGTTAGATTCGTGTCATTCTAAATTCTGAATCAAAAGTTAGACGATTTAGTGCAAATATGTCAAGTTGATCAGCCATTTCAATTGATCATTCTAAATATGTCAGGGCTTATAAATGAAGCATAATGTATGGCATCCCAAAGTTTGGGATACATTTGATTACTTGGAGGCTTTGTCGTACCTCTTTCAGTCTCAAATGTTGTCACACTATAGAAAATTGAGCTAGCTTAATGTGGGCTTCGGATCCTTGACATTCGGAACTCAAAATAAAAGGTTAAAGACGAATTAGTGTGGATATGTCAAGTTGATACGCCAGTTAAATTTATCATTATAAACTGATCACTGGTGCTCTTTAAGTAATGGCTTATTGAAGCATAATGCATGGCATCATGCAGTTTGGGATATATGTATTACTTGGAGGCTTTTTGGTAACTTTTGCAGTCTCCAATGTTGTCACAATATAGAAAATTGAGCTCGCTTAACGTGGGTATTGAATTCGTGTCATTCCGAACTCTGAATCAAAAGTTAATGACGATTAAGTGCGGACATATCAAGTTGATCGATCATTCTAAATTGATTATCGGTGCTGCTTGAGTAAAGGCTTATAAATGAAGCATAATGCATGGTATCACGTAGTTTGAGATATATTGGATTACTAGCAGACTTTGTCCTAGCTCTTTCACTCTCAAATGTTGTCACATTATAGAAAATTGAGCTAGCTTAATGTGGGGTTCGGATTCGTGTCATTCTGAACTCTAAATCAAAAATTAGAGACAATTTAGTGTGCACCTATCAATTTGATTGGCCACTTAAGTTGATCATTCTAAACTGATCATTGGTGCTCATTGAGGAATGAATTATAATTGAAGCAAAATGCATCGCATCACGCAATTTGGGATATATTGGATTACTTGAAAGCATTTATTGACATAGGGAAATCAAATAAGACCTATCTTGATCTACAAGTCAAGTGTGAGCACGAAAATTCAGTTTGAATGACAAGGGAAATGGAAAGCGAGAGAGTTATTATTAACCACATGGTTAAAATGGTTAAATAGCTACCTTGGGAGAAGAATCAAGGTGAAAAGGACATGTCCATGCTGCACACAGTCTTGGTAACCACACCAAACAGTCATGCCTGCTGCACACAGCCTTGGTAACCACACCAATAGTTCGTGAGACAGTTTGCAGCTCTTCCCCTCTCTTCTCATTGGTTGTTGACAAGCTCCTCCTCTATTCAAGCTCATCCACAAGTTTTAATTCGTTTTCTTTTGTGTTCATATAGTAAATCCTCTATGAAAGGGCTGTAAAGACTCAATGTATGACTGAACTCTTAGGAGATTCTTCTCCATATGTCTAAGACATTTCTCATTTTCTCATACTTCTCTTTGAGTTTCCATATTCAATTCTTCACATTTCTCCTCTCTAATCTCAATATTCTTTCAGCTTTTTGTAGCTCTTTCAGTCTCAAAATGTTGTCACAATATGGAAAATTTAGCTAGCTTAATGTGGGTGTTGGAGTGATATCATTTTCAGATTTAAATCAAAAGTTAAAGATGATTTAGGGCCAACATATCAAGTTGATCGACCCGTTAAATTTATCATTCTAAACTGATCATTGGTGCTCATTGAGCAAAGGCTTTCAAATGAAGTATAATGCATGGCATCACGTAGTTTGGGATACATTGGATTACTTGGAGGCTTTGTTGTAGCTCTTTAAGTCTTAAATGTTGTCAAAATATGGAAAACTGAGCTAGCTTAACGTGGGCGTTGGATTCATATCACTTTGAGCTCTAAATCAAAAGTTAAAGACAATTTCGTGCCGACATGTCAAGTTGATCGACCAGTTAAATTGATCATTCTAAACAGAAAATTGATGCTCATTATGCAAAAATTTACAAATGAAGCATAATGCATGGCATCACACAATTTGGATTGGATTGGATTAATTAGAGGCTTTTCCTAGCTATTTGGGACTTAAATTTTCTCACAATATAGAAAATTAAGCTATTATGATCAGAAAGATTGGGAAGGATTGAAGGATCTCTCAAGGTCACCTTCTGATTTGGCTACGAATTTGAGGTTTCTCTTGAATCATTTGGGAAATGATGTGCCAAAGGATTCAAGACAAGAAGAAGCAAGAACTCGAAGTAGTTCACAAGATACTCAAGAGAATGAACAAGGGGCGGTAACTCAAGAACCAACTCCAATCCAAGAAGAAGCTACGGCCCAAAACCAAGAACAAGACAACTTGGAAGTGGGTATAGAGGAACCTATTCACCAAATGGAAGAGGAAACGGTTGTAGAGGAGGCTGCACCACCTGTTCAGCAACTAAGGAGGAGTACTAGACTTAGGAAAGATCCATTCAATTTGGTAAACACTAGGGTCTTCTACAACAACAAGGCCATGGCTCATCCCATACAAGTTGTTTGTTCCCTTGACCTCTTGCCATCTAGTCATCAAGCATTCCTTGGAAAGATTGAACAAAGTCAGATTCCAAGGACTTATGAAGAAGCTAAGAGCAAGAAAGCATGGTTAGATGCAGTAAAAGATGAGAAGGGAGCTATGGAAAGGAATCATAGATGGCATATACAAGAACTTCCCAAAGGCAAGAAGGCAGTGAGTTCCAAGTGGGTGTTCACCATCAAGTATAAGAGAAATGGGGACATAGAAAGGTACAAGGCATGTCTAGTTGCAAGAGATTTCACTCAGACATATGGAGAGGACTATACTGATATATTTGCACCGGTGGCTAAGCTACACATTTGGTTGTTCTTTCACTACCTACAAATCTGACTTGGGACTTATGGCAAATGGATGTCAAGAACGCATTCATACAAGGAGAACTTGAAGAGGAAGTGTATATGACTCCGCCACCACGCCTTGAATATCTTTGCAAAGAGGGACAGGTTATAAGACTTAGGAAGGCAATATATGGGTTGAAGCAGTCACCAAGGGCCTGGTATCACAAATTAAGCTCCACACTTACTGATAATGGGTTTAGGAAATCCCATTCAGATCTTACTTTGTTCACTCGTCAAAACTCCAAAGGAATCATGGCGGTCTTGGTTTATGTGGATGACCTTATCATCACAGGAGATGATAAGGAAGGAATTCAGTCCACAAAGGCCTTCTTAAACAGATCATTTGACATCAAGGATTTTGGAGAGTTGAAGTACTTCTTGGGTATTGAAGTGTGTTGGTCTCATGAAGGGCTCTTTATATCCCAATAAAAAGTATCCTCTTGATCTGTTGACAGACACGGGAAAGCTTGGGGCTAAACCGGCCAAAACTTCTTTTGAAGATGGCTACAAGGTCAATGGAAATGGGGAGAAAGCTTATGAGTTATTTAAGGATGTTTCTCAATATAGGAGACTAGTTGGGAAGCTGATCTACCTCACCCTCACACGACCTGATTTGTGTTTTGCTGTGAATCAAGTGAGTCAACATATGCAAAAACCTACTGTATATCATTGGAGCATGGTAGAAAGGATCCTTATAAACATCAAAGGATCTCCTGGTCAAGGCATATGGATGGGCAAGAATGGGAACACTTAGATTTTCGGGTATTGTGATGCGGATTGGGTTGGTGATAGGGTGGATTGGAAATCAACCACTGGGTATTGCACCTTCATTGGTAGGAACTTAGTCACTTGGAAGACTAAGAAGCAGAAGGTGGTATCATGTTCTAGTGCTGAAGCATAATATAGGGCTATGAGGAAGTTGACAAGTGAAGTAACTTGGATCAAAGTGCTCTTGAAAGACTTCGGTATTTAACAACCAAGGCCAATTACCTTCCATTGTGATAATCAGGCAGCCATTCACATAGCTTCAAACTCAATGTTTCACAGAGGACCAACCACATAGAGATCGATTGCCATAAGGTTAAGGAGAAAGTTCAAGATGGAACCATTCTGCCATGTTATACAAGGAGTGAAGACCAACCAGCTGACATCTTCACAAAGGCAGCAAGTCTCAAAGTTTGCAAGAACATCTTTAGCAAACTTGGGTTTGTTTATTTATCACATCCATGATCAAAGGTCTCATAATCCAAGAGCAACACACTCTTTTTCCCTTATTAAGGTTTTGTCCCAAGTGGTTTTCCTTAATAAGGTTTTTAATGAGGTGTTACCCTGTGTTCCCAAGCTTAAGACTTTAGGGTGATTCCAAAGTCTTTAGCTTGAGGGGGAGTATTGACATAGGGAAATCAAATAAGACCTATCTTGATCTACAAGAAAAGTGTGAGCACAAAAATTCAGTTTGAATAACAAGGGAAAAGGAAAAGGAGAGAGTTATTATTAACCACATGGTGAAAATGGTTAAATAGCTGCCTTGGGAGAAGAATCAAGGTCAAAAGGACATGTCCATGCTGCACACAGTCTTGGTAACCACACCAAACAGTCATGCCTGCTGCACACAGCCTTGGTAACCACACCAAACGTTCATGAGACAGTTTGCAGCTCTTCCCCTCTCTTCTCGTTAGTTGTTGACAAGCTCCTCCTCTATTCAAGCTCATCCACAAGTTTGAATTCGTTTTCTTTTGTGTTCACATTGTAAATCCTCTATAAAGGGGCTGTAAAGACTCAATGTATGACTGAACTCTTAGGAGATTCTTCTCCATAAGTCTAAGACATTTCTCATTTTCTCATACTTCTCTTTGAGTTTCCAGATTCAATTCTTCACATTTCTCCTCTCTAATCTCAATATTCTTTCAGCTTTTTTGTAGCTCTTTCAGTCTCAAAATGTTGTCACAATATGGAAAATTTAGCTAGCTTAATGTGGGTGTTGGAGTGATATCATTTTCAGATTTAAATCAAAAGTTAAAGATGATTTAGAGCCAACATATCAAGTTGATCGACTCGTTAAATTTATCATTCTAAACTGATCATTGGTGCTCATTGAGCAAAGGCTTACAAATGAAGTATAATGCGTGGCATCACGTAGTTTGGGATACAATGGATTACTTGGAGGCTTTGTTGTAGCTCTTGAAGTCTTAAATGTTGTCAAAATATGGAAAACTGAGCTAGCTTAACGTGGGCGTTGGATTCATATCATTTTGAGCTCTAAATCAAAAGTTAAAGACGATTTCGTGCCGACATGTCAAGTTGATCGACCAGTTAAATTGATCATTCTAAGCAGATAATTGATGCTCATTATGCAAAGGTTTACAAATGAAGCATCATGCATGGCATCACACAATTTGGACTGGATTGGATTAATTGGAGGCTTTGTCCTAGCTATTTGGGACTTAAATTTTCTCACAATATAGAAAATTGAGCTAGATTAACGTGGGCGGTTGATTCGTGTCATTCTGAACATTGGTGGTCTTTCAGTAAATGTAAGAATATTGAGATTAGAGAGGAGAAATGTGAATAATTGAACCTAGAAACTCAAAGACAAGCATAAGAAAATAAGAAATGTTTAGACTTATGGAGAAGAATCTCCAAAGAGTTTTTTTCATACATTGAATCTTTACAGCCCTTTTATAGAGGATTTACAATGTGAATACAAAATAAAGACGAATTCAAACTTTTGGATGAGCTTGAATAGAGGAGGAGCTTGTCAACAACCAATGGGAAGAGAGGGGAAGAGCAGCAAACTGTCTCATGTACGTTTGATGTGGTTACCACGGCTGTGTGCAGCAGGCATGACTGTTTGGTGTGGTTACCAAGACTGTGTGCAGCATGGACATGTCCTTGTCACCTTGATTCTTCTCCCAAGGCAGTTATTTAACCATTTTAACCATGTGGTTAATAATAACTCCATCTTTTTTCTTTTCCCTTGTTATTCAAACTGAATTTTTGTTTCCCTCCATGAATTAACTTGCTCACACTTGCCTTGTAGGTCAAGATAGGCCTTATTTGATTTTCCTATGTCAATACTCCCCCTCAAGCTAAAGACTTTGGAATCTCCCTAAAGTCTTAAGCTTGGGAACCCAAGGCAACACCTCATTAAAAACCTTATTAAGGAAAACCACTTGGGACAAAACCTTAATAAGGGGAAAAGAAAGTGTTGCTCTTGGATTAGGGGACCTTTGATCATGGATGTGATAAATCAACAAGCCCAAGTTTGATAAAGATGTTCTTGCAAACTTTGAGACTTGCTGCCTTTGTGAAGATGTCAGCTAGTTGGTCTTCACTCCTTGTATAACAAGGCAGAATGGTTCCATCTTGAACTTTCTCCCTAACCTTATGGCAATCGATCTCTATGTGCTTGGTCCTCTCGTGAAACACTGAGTTTGAAGCTATGTGAATGGCTGCCTGATTATCACAATGGAAGGTAATTGGCCCTGGTTGTTCAATACCGAAGTCTTTCAAGAGCGCTTTGATCCAAGTTACTTCACTTGTCAGCTTCCTCATAGCCCTATATTCTGCTTCAGCACTAGAACATGATACCACCTTCTGCTTCTTAGTCTTCCAAGTGACTAAGTTCCCACCAATGAAGGTGCAATACCCAGTGGTCGATTTCCTACTCACCCTATCACCAGCCCAATCCGAATCAAAATACCCGACAATGTCAGTGTTCCCATTCTTGCCCATCCATATGCCTTGACCAGGAGATCCTTTGATGTATCTAAGGATCCTTTCAACCATGCTCCAATGATATACACTTGATTTTTGCATATGTTGACTCACTTGATTCACAGCAAAACACAAGTCTGGTCGTGTGAGGTTGAGGTAGATCATCTTCCCAACTAGTCTTCTATGCTGAGAAACATTCTTAAATAACTCATCAGCTGTCTCCCCCTTTCTGTTGACCTTGTAGCCATCTTCAAGAGGAGTTTTGGCCGGTTTAGCCCCAAGGTTACCCGTTTCTGTCAACAAATCAAGAGCATACTTTCTTTGGGATAGAAAGAGCTCTTCCTGAGACCGACACACTTCAATACCCAAGAAGTACTTCAACTCTCCAAGATCCTTGATGTCAAATGATCTGTTTAAGAAGGCCTTTGTGGACTGAATTCCTTCCTTATCATCTCCTGTGATGATAAGGTCATCCACATAAACCAAGACCGCCACGATTCCTTTGGAGTTTTGACGAGTGAAAAAAGTAAGATCTGAATGGGATTTCCTAGACCCATTATCAGTAAGTGTGGAGCTTAATTTGTGATATCAGGCCCTTAGTGACTGCTTCAACCCATATACTGCCTTCCTAAGTCTTATAACCTGTCCCTCTTTGCAAAGATCTTCAAGGCCTGGTGGTGGAGTCATATACACTTCCTCTTCAAGTTCTCCTTGTATGAATGTGTTCTTGACATCCATTTGCCATAAGTCCCAAGTCAGATTCGTAGCTAGCGAGAGAACAACCCTTACAGTGTGTAGCTTAGCCACCGGTGCAAATGTATCAGTATAGTCCTCTCCGTATGTCTGAGTAAAACCTCTTGCAACTAGACGTGCCTTGTACCTTTCTATGTCCCCATTGCTCTTATACTTGATGGTGAACACCCACTTGGAACTTATAGCCTTCTTGCCTTTGTGAAGTTCTTGTACATCCCATGTATGATTGCATTCCGTAGCTCCCTTCTCATCTCTTAGTGCATCTAACCATTCTTTCTTGCTCTTAGCTTCTTCATAAGTCCTTGGAATCTGACTTTGTTCAATCTTTCCAAGGAATGCTTGATGACTAGATGGCAAGAGGTCAAGGGAACAAACAGCTTGTATGGGATGAGCCACGGCCTGGTTGTTGTAGAAGACCCTAGTGTTTACCCAATTGGATGGGTCTTTCCTAAGTCTAGTACTTCTCCTTAGTTGATGAACAGGTGGTGCACCCTCCTCTTCAACCGTTTCTTCTTTCATTTGGTGAATAGGTTCCTCTATACCCACTTCCAAGTCGTCATGTTCTTGGTTTTGGGCCATAGCTTCTTCTTTGATTGGAGTTGCTTCTTGAGTTACCGCCCCTTGTTCATTCTCCTGGGTATCGTGTGAACTACTTGGAGTTATTGCTTCTTCTTTTCTTGAATCCCTTGGCACATCATTTCCCACATGACTCAAGGGAAACCTCAAACTCGTAGCCAAATCAGAACGTGACCTTGAGAGATCCTTCAATCCTTCCCAATCTTTCTGATCATAATAGCTTTGTTCTTCTATGAATTTGACATATCTAGACACATACGTCCTGTTGGTGCTTACATCATAACACTTATAACCCTTTTGTGTTGTCGAATATCCAAGGAACATACACTTGATGCTCTTTTCCTCCAATTGTTTCTTAGATCACCTGGAACATACACAAAGCACACACACCCAAATACACGTAAATGATCAATGGAATGTTTAGTTTTATTGAGTACCTCAAATGGAGATATGTCTTGCAAAACATTGGTTGGAATCCGATTGATGAGGTAGCAAGCAACCAAGACTGCATCTCCCAAAAACACGAGTGATCATAAGAAACATTAGGCATGATTAAGCTTAAAGCACGAGCATGATGATGTCCTAATCTAGCATGCCATAAGACATCTTTATTAGCAAAAACACAGGATTTGAAAGCTAAGGAATCCGAATTGCTTGGAGGAGTGTCCTTAAGAACATAGAGCTCTTCTTGAGTCCCACCACTTCCATGTAACTTACCACTCTTAATATCGTGAAAGTAAACATTGTTAGGTCCAAATGTAACATTGCAATTCAGGTCTTTCGTATCCCTTTTGACCGACACTAGATTAGACTTAAACTTAGGTACAAAGAAAGCATTACATTCTTTGTCAAATAGTCTTAATTTTCCGGTTCCTTCAGTTGGAATACCCTTACCATCAGCTATAGTTACTTGTCCTAGACATGGTTCAATGTTCTTTAGCAACATAGCGTTGCTAATCATATGGTGATAAGCACCCGAATCCACTACCAACTTATGATCCGGTTTATCAAGCAATTTATGGGAGTATAGTGTGATACCGGAGAGTTTTGAGGCATAGGCCTTGATGACATCCTCCAAGTCACTCTTCTTAACATACTCCATGGATACATTCATACCTAGCTCCCCTCCTTGGTTGGATGAACTTGCCGGTTCAGTCACAACCTTTTGAGAGATGTTAGCCTTTGAATCTTTGAACCGGTTTGGCTTGAAGTCCTTAAACTTGAGATGAGGATGAAGTATCCAGCACTTGTCCTTGATGTGGCCATTCCTCTTACAATTTTCAAACATCACACTCTTCCTATCCTCTCGCTTAAACACGCCCTTGTTGGCCATGACTAGTTCTCCTTTTCCACCAAACAAACTAATGTTGCCTTGCTCCTTTTGAATCCGTGAGCACACCTCTTTGAAATCAGGGAGTTTTGGCACTCTTAGGATGGACTTAATCACATCCTTAAAGGCTGGATTTAGGTTGAGAAGGAGCCTAAATATCTTGTCTTGTTCCTTCCTTTAATTAAGCACCTTTGGATCCATAGAACTTGGTCTCAACATGTCAAGCTCAGACCATGTTGATTGGAACTTCCCAAGGAACTTTGTGAACTCCATATCCTATTGTCATTGATCATTGAGAGCCTTCTTAACCTCATACACATGGCTGAGGTTTGAAACATCCCCATACACCCTCTTGAGAGTCTCCCAAAGAGACTTGGCGGTTTCACAATGTGAATAAGCTTCAAGTATGGACGGGTGGAATGAATTTTGGAGGAATCCAAGGACTGACTGATCTTCTTGGAACCACCTAGCTTCTTCTTTTCTTTTTGCCTCATCCTTTTTCTCCTTTGGATCGTCTATAGTTGAAGTATTATCCTCCAAGATATGATTCCAAAGTCCTTTGCCACAAATGGCTGTCTTGATGGTTCTTGACCATAATGTGTTGTTCAAGCCTTTAAGAACTACTGGTATCACCGTAGGTTTCAGGCTGGAACTGATTTGAAGTGTATCCTCCATTGTTAGGCTTTGAAAAGCTCAAAGGATGCAGCTTTTATGGTTGAATAAAACCGAGAGTTTTTAGTTTAAAGGCTGAGAAATTTTTGACAGAGTTTTAGATTAGAAACTGAGATTTGAGAAGAAAAGATAGGAAAATGATCTTATGCTCTGATACCATGTAAGAATATTAAGATAAGAGAGGACAAATGTGAAGAATTGAACCCAGAAACTCAAAGAGAAGCATGAGAAAATAAGAAATGTTCAGACTTATGGAGAAGAATCTCCAAAGAGTTTTCTTTTCATACATTGAATCTCTACAGCCATTTTATAGAGGATTTACAATGTGAACACAAAATAAAAGCGAATTCAAACTTGTGGATGAGTTTGAATAGAAGAGGAACTTGTCAACAACCAATGGAAACAGAGGGGAAGAGCTGAAAACTGTCTCATGCACGTTTGGTGTGGTTACCAAGGCTGTGTGCAGCAGGCATGACTGTTTGGTGTGATTACCAAGACTGTGTGCAGCATGGACATGTCCTTGTCACCTTGATTCTTCTCCCAAGGTAGTTATTTAACCATTTTAACCATGTGGTTAATAATAACTCCCTCCTTTTTCTTTTCCCTTGTTATTCAAACTGAGTTTTCGTTTCCCTCCGTGAATTAACTTGCTCACATTTGCCTTGTAGGTCAAGATAGGCCTTATTTGATTTTCCTATGTCAATAGTAAAGGCTTATAAATGAAGCATAATGAATGGCATCACGCAATTTGGGATATATTGGATTATTTAGAGGCTTTTTGTACCTATTTCGGTCTTAAATTTTGTCACAATATAAAAGATTGAGCTACTTTAACTTGGCCGTAGGATTCGTGACATTCACAACCTTGAGTCAAACGTTAAAGACGATTTAATGCGTACATGTCATGTTAATCGGCTTGTTAAATTGATCATTCTAAACTCATCATTGGTGCTTGTTGAGTAACGGGATATAAATCAAGCATAATGTATACTGTCAGGCAGTTTGAGATAGATTGGATTACTTGGAGGCTTTGTCATCGCTATTTCAGTCTAAAATTTTACCACAATATAGAAAATTGAGCTACCTTTACTTGGGTGTTGGATTCAAGTCATTTTGAACTCTGAATGAATTCAAATAACACTTTTTTGCTTGCCTGGTTGGTACTACTTTATTTTCAGTATCGACAAAAAAAGGAATTCCGATTTGGATCGAGTGAATACTTATAAATGGATGAATAAAATAAAGTTTACTTTATTCCAGGAAAAAGGTTAAAGATGATTAGTGCATACATGTCAAGTTGATCAGCTAATTAAATTGATCATTCTAAGCTGATCACTCGTGCTCATTAAGCAAAGGTTTACAAATGAAACATAATGCTTGGCATCACGCATTTTGGGAAAGATTGGATTACTTGGAGGCTTTGTCGTAGCTATTTCGATCTTAAATTTTGTTAAAATATAGAAAATTGAGCTAGCTTAACATGGGAGTTGGATACATGTCATTTTCAGCTCTAAATTAAAAGTTAAAGACGATTCAGTGTGGACATATCAAGTTAATCAGCTAGTTAAAATGATCATTATAAACTGATCATTGGTTCTCCTTGAGTAAAGGCTTGTAAATTAGCATAATGCATGGCATCACGCAATTTGGGATACATTGGATTACTTGGAGGCTTTGTCGAAGCTTTTTCGGTCTTAAATTTTGTCACAATATAGAATATTGAGCTAGCTTAACTTGAGAATTCGATTCATGTCATTCTGAACTCTGAGTCAGAAGTTAAAAACGATTTAGTGCGTACATGTCAAGTTAATCGGCCAGTTAAATTGATCATTATAAACTTATCATTGGTGCTCCTTGACTAACGGCCTATAAATCAAGTATAATGCATGGCATTAGGCAGTTTTGGATAGATTGGATTACTTGTAAACTTTGTCGCCGCTATTTCAGTCTAAAATTTTACCACAATATAGAAAATTGAGCTAGCTTTACTTGGGTGTTGGATTCGTGTTATTTTGAACTCTGAATAAATTCAAATAACACTTTTTTGCTTGCCTGATTGGTACTACTTTATTATCAGTATCTACAGAAAAAGGAATTTCGATTTGGATCGAGTGAATACTTATAAATGGATGGATAAAAAATGTTTTCTTTATTTTAGGAAAAAAGGTTAAACACGATTTAATGCGTACATGTCAAGGTTATCGGCCAGCTATATTGATCATTCTAAACTGATCACTCGTTCTCATTAAGCAAAGGTTTATAAATGAAACATAATGTTTGGCGTCACGCAGTTTGGAATAGGTTGGATTACTTGGAGGCTTTGTCGTAGCTATTTTCGTCTTAAATTTTGTTACAATGTAGAAAATGGAGCTAGCTTAACGTGGGAGTTGGATTCATGTCATTTTCAGCTCAAAATTAAAAGTTAAAGACGATTTAGTGCGGACATGTCAAGTTGATCAGCTAGTTAAAATGATCATTCTAAAGGGATCATTGGCTCTCCTTGAGTAACGGCTTGTAAATTAGCGTAATGCATGGCATCACAAAATTTGGAATACATTGGATTACTTGGAGGCTTTTCCGTATCTTTTTCGGTCTTCAATTTTGTCACAATATAGAAAATTGAGCTAGCTTAACTTGGGGTTGGATTCGTGTCATTCTGAACTCTTAGTCAAAAGTTAAAAATGATTTAGTGTACATGTCAAGCTAATAGGCCAGTTAAATTGATCATTCTAAACTGATCATTGGTGCTCCTTGAGTTACGGCGTATAAATCAAGTATAATTCATGGCATTAGGCAGTTTGGGATAGATTGGATTACTTGGAAGCTTTGTCCTTGATATTTCAGTCTAAAACTTTATCACAATATAGAAAATTGAGCTAGCTTTATTTGAGCGTTGGATTTGTGTCATTCTGAACTCTGAGTAAAAAGTTAAAGACGATTTAGTGCGTACATGTGAAGTTAATCGAACAGTTAAATTGATCATTCTAAACTGATCATTGGTGCTCCTTGAGTAACGGCATATAAATCAAACATAATGCATGGCATCAAGGAGTTTGGGATCAATTGGATTACTTGGAGGCTTTGTCGTCGCTATTTCAGTTTAAAATGTTATGACAATATAGAAAATTGAACTAGCTTTACTTGGGCGTTGTATTCGTGTCATTCTGAACTCTGAGTCAAAAGTAAAAAACGATTTAGTGCTTACATGTCAAGTTAATCGGCTAGTTAAATTGATCATTCTAAACTGATCATTGTTGCTCCTTGAGTAACGGCGTATAAATCAAGCATAATGCATGGCATCAGGCAGTTTGGGATAGATTGGATTACTTGGAGCCTTTGTCGTCGCTATTTCAGTATAAATCTTATCACAATATAGAAACTTGAGCTAGGTTTATTTGGGCGTTGGATTCGTGTCATTCTGAACTCTGAGTCAAAAGTGAAAGACGATTTAGTGCGTACATGTCAAGTTAATCGGCTTGTTAAATTGATCAGTTTAAACTGATAATTTGTGCTCCTTGAATAACGGCGTATAAATCAAGCAAAATGCATGGCATTAGGGAGTTTGGGATAGATTGGATTTCTTGGAGGCTTTGTCGTTGCTATCTCAGTCTAAAATTTTGTCACAATATAGGAAACTGAGCTACCTTTATCTGGGGTTCGATTCGTGCCATTTTAAACTCCGAATGAATTTCAATAACACTTTCTTGCTTGCCTAATCGGTACTACTTTAGTTTCAGTATCGACAAATAAAGGGATTCCGATTTGGATCGAGTGAATACATATAAATGGAAGGATAGCAAAAAGTGTTCTTTGTTCCATGAAAAAAAACGTTAAAGACGATTTAGTGCATACATGTCAAGTTGATCGGCCAGTTAAATTGATCATTCTAAGCTGATCATTGGTGCTCATTAAGCAAAGGTTTACAAATGAATCATAATGCATGGCATCACGTAGTTTGGGATAGATTGGATTAGTTGGAGGCTTTGTCATAGCTATTTCGGTCTTAAATTTTGTCACAATGTAGAAAATTGAGCTAGCTTAACGTGGGCATTGTATTCGTGTCATTCTAAAATCTTAATCAAAAGTTATGGATGATTTAGTACGGACATATCAAGTTGATCGGCCAGTTAAAATTATCATTTTAAACGTATAATTGGTGCTCCTTGAGGAAAGGCTTATAAATGAATTATAATGCATGACATCACGCAGTTTAGGATAGATTGGATTACATTGAAGCTATGTCTAGCTCTTTCAGTGTCAAATGATGTCACAATATGGAAAGTTTAGCTACCTTTCCGTGGGTGTTGGATTCATGTCATTTTGAGATCTAAATCAAAAGTTAAAGACAAATTTAGTGCGGGCAAGTCAACTTGATCAGCTAGTTAAAATGATCATTCTAAACTTATCATTGGTGCTCATTCAGCAAAGGTTTACAAATGAAGCATAATGCGTGGCATCATGCAGTTAGGAATAGATTGGATTACCTTAGAGGTTTTGTCATAGCTATTTTGGTCTTAAAATTTATCACAATACAAAAAATTGAGCTACCTTAACATGGGCGTTGGATTCGTGTCATTCTAAACTCTGTATAAAAAGTTAAAGGAGATTTAGTGTGGACATTTCAAGTTAATCGGCCCGTTAAATTGACCATTCTACACTAATAATTGGTGCTCATTGAGCAAAGGTTTACAGATAAAACCTAATGTATGGCATCGCGCAGTTTGGGATAGATTGGAATACTTGGAGGCTTTTGTCATAGCTATTTTGGTCTTAAATTTTGTCACAATATAAAAACTTGAGTTCGCTTAACGTGGATGCTGTATTTATGACATTCTGAACTCCTTATCAATAGTTATGTACGATTTAGAGCGGGCATGTCAAGTTGATCGGCCAGTTAAAATGATCATTTTAAAGTGATCATTGGTGCTCATTAAGTAAAGGCTTCTAAAAGAAGCATAATGCATGGCATAACGCAATTTATGATAGATTAGATTACTTTAAGGCTTTGTCCTCAAAACTGGTTCATCTGCATGGAATGGGGCTAAGTCAGTTACGTTGAATGTGTTGGAGACATTAAACTCACCTGGGAGCTCGATCCGGTAGGCGTTGTTGTTGATCCTCTCAAGCACTCTGAATGGTCCATCTCCTCTTGGTGCTAGCTTGGAACTCCTTAGGTTTGGGAACCTCTCCTGCGATAGGTGTAGCCACACCCAATCGCCTGGTTGAAAGATCACCTCCTTTCTTCCCTTGTTGGCATGAGTCACGTACTGCCCGGTCCTCTTCTTCAAGTTTTCTGCTACCTTCTGGTGTAACTTCCTTATGAACTCTGCCTTGGATGCTCCGTTGAGGTTGGTCATCTCTGCTGGTGGCAGTGGAGTTTGCTCCAATGGGGTGAGAGGGTTGAAGCCGTATACTACTTCAAATGGTGTCTTCTTGGTTGCTGAGTGCACGGCTCGGTTGTAAGCGAACTCTATGAATGGCAGGCACTCCAGTCTTCTTGAGGTTCTTCCCTAGTGTAGTCCTGAGAAGAGTTGATAGTGTCCTGTTGACAACTTCAGTTTGGCCATCGGTTTGAGGATGGCAGGTGGTAGAGAAGAGTAGCTTCGTGCCTAGCTTCCTCCAAAGGGTCCTCCAGAAATGGCTGAGGAACTTGGTGTCCCTTTCTGATACGATGGTCCTTGGAACTCCATGAAGCCGTACTATCTCCCTGAAGAACAGCTCAGCTGTTTGCGTGGCATCATTGACATTGGCACACGGAATGAAGTGTGCCATCTTGGAAATCTGTCCACCACTACAAAGATTACATCTTTGTGGTTGATCTTGGGCAGACCTAGAACAAAGTCCATTGAGATGTCCACCCATGGATGTGTAGCTATGGGCAGTGGGAGATGCAACCCGTGAGGTTGCACTCGGGACTTTGCCTTCTTGCCAGTGATGCATCTTGAACAATGAGCTTCTACTGTCCTCTTGATGTGTGGCCAGTAGAAGTGCTCCTTGACCACTGCTAGAGTCTTGTCGACACCAAAGTGGCCCATGAGTCCTCCTCCATGAGCTTCTCGGATGATAAGCTCCCTTAATGATCCTTGTGGTATGCACAACCTCCTTTCTCGGAACAAGAATCCCTCATGGATGTAAAACTTGCCATGACTCCCTGTGCCACACTCCTTGTAGCTCTCAGCAAAGTCAGGGTCATCTTTGTACAGGTCCTTGATGTGCTCGAATCCTAGGACCTTTGCCTCCATGGTGGATATCATGGCAAACCTCCTTGATAGTGCATCGGCTACCACATTGTCTTTGCCCTTCTTGTACTTGATAACGTACGGGAAGGTCTCTATGAACTCCATCCACCTGGCATGTCTCCTCTTGAGATTGGTTTGTCCTCTGAGGTATTTGAGAGTCTCATGATCAGTGTGGATCACAAACTCCTTGGACAGCAAGTGATGCTGCCAAGTCTCCAATGCTCGGACAAGGGCATAAAGCTCCTTGCCATAAGTGGGGTAGTTCAGTGAGGCACCACCTAGCTTCTCACTGAAGTATGCCACTGGTCTCCCTCCTTGGGTTAGCACTGCTCCTACGCCAATTCCAGAGGCATCACACTCCACTTCAAACGTCTTGTTGAAGTCGGGCAGGACTAGCACTAGTGCATGTGTGATGAGGACATCAGGTCGTACATCCTGCCAGGAGACCAGACTGGCCGACCAGGAAGCTTGCCCGAGACAGCTGGGCCATTTGGCACGTCTGCCGGACCAAGCAGTACCGCCGGACCATCGACCAATAGGACCAGACCGGTCAGCATTGCCGGCGGAGAGGCCCAAGCTTCCGGCGCACTTGGTGGCGACGTGGATGACACCGCCGGTCCCCTTGGTGATGCCACCGACTCCGGGATCAACTTGGCCGGTCCTGAAGGCATCCCGGCCAGTACCTCGCACAATCCAGCTGGTACAGCCGATCCAGACGAGTACACGCGCATTTCCACTTCTACAAAAGAAGACTCGGACCAGATGAGCTACCAGCTCCAGGACATGCACCTAGAGGAAGTCTCTACACCAGTGGTACCTCAAGGAGCAATGACAAGAAGCAGATCAAGGGCACTCTTCCACAAATTCAGCTTATGGGTCGACAAGCTCCTAGAGGAAGATCGACTAAGGAAAATGGGCCAGAAGTGCAAGGAAGAGTCCAAAGGCTTCTCAAAAACACAAGGAACATCAGAGACTTGGGCTTTAGTGGCAAGAGAGGTCAGGGCCCAAAGATTCTTAACCGTACTCCAAGTCGAAGACTAGGAGCAAGGCGCGTGCATGCCACAAGGACGGCCACCTTCCATTTCTTGGCCGTGAGGTAAGTAAGGTAAGTTTTCAATAAAAATATTTGCCTCTTTCTGTTTTGCAGGGTAGGATCTAGAATATTTACATTTATTGAGTCAAAGACATTTTAGGAATAGGTCCTTTTTCGATTATACACTTTTGTATCTTTTCCTTTTGTACACTTTTGTAAATCTTCCTTTTCTTATTTGAGTCGACCCTAGTAGGTCAAGCTATCGAGCATATTAATAAGGCTCCTTACAGCATTGTAGTTCGACAACCTTTTTAATATTAATAAAGTAGAACTTTTCTTCCAACAAGTTTTCTCTCAAGAATCTTGTGCGCTTAGAATCTAGTTGAGACCAGCCCTCCTAGCTCTAAGTTTGTGATTTATCACGAGGTTCATCACCCCTCATGTGGTTCACTTCACCTTTCCATCGAATACCAACCCAAAAACCCCTATCCAAGAAGTCTAAGGTCGAGTTTCTCACCTAACCTTCTCCAAACAGCCCACGCGCATATAAGCCTTGAATCGAGGCTTGTATCAATGTGTAAGGCTGTCCTTCAAGGCCTGGAATGCCTTCTCCTGAGCTTCTCCCCAGCTGAATCCCACGTTCTTCTTCACTACTGCCGTCAATGGTGAGGCAATACTGCTGAAGTTGGGCAATAATCTCCTTTAGAAGCTGGCCAGTCCGTGGAAGCTCCTCACTTGGCTGATGTTGCATGGTGTTGGCCATTCTTGTATGGCTCGAATCTTCTCTTCATCAACCTGTAGGCCCTGTGAACTTACAACAAAACCTAAAAAGACAAGTTTATCAGTATAAAAGATGCACTTCTTGAGATTGGCATAAAGCTCTTCTTGTCGAACGGTTTTAAGTACCATCTCAAGATGTGTGAGGTGTTCCCGTAGGCACTTACTATAAACTAGTATATCATCAAAGTAAGCTACTACAAACTTACTGATGTATGCCCTAAGAACTTGGTTCATAAGGCGCATGAAGGTGCTTGGGGCATTAGTCAAGCCAAATGGCATGACTGTCCACTCGTAGAGCCCTTGCTTTGTCTTGAAAGCAGTCTTCCATTCATCACCTTCCTTCATCCTGACCTGGTGGTATCCACTCTTGAGGTCTATCTTGGAGAAGACCGTGGCTCCACTCAGCTCATCTATCATGTCATACAGCCGTGGCATTGGATGCCGGTACTTGACAGTGATGTTGTTGATTGCTCGGCAGTCCACGCACATTCGCCAAGTCCCATCCTTCTTGGGCACTAGTAGCACTGGTACGGCACATGGACTGAGGCTCCCTCGAACATAGCCTTTCTCTAGGAGCTCCTTGACTTGCTTCTCAAGCTCCTTGGACTCCTCTGGACTCATCCGGTAGGCTGGTCGGTTGGGCAGGGCTGCTCTGGGCACTAGATCGATCTGGTGTTCTATGCCACGTAAAGGAGGCAAGCCTGCTGGTATCTCCTCTGGAAACACATCCTGGAACATGTTGAGGAGAGTTGCTACTTCAGGAGGTAGCTCTACCTGTTCTATTCCTACATTCAACACTTCTTTGAAAACCATTAGTAGCATTAGATCCTTCGAGGCTAAAGCTCTCCGGACATGACTCGGTTGAATAAGAAAGTTAGATTTAATGAGCTTCTTTTCTTTACTCATTTGGTGTTGAAGCTCATGTACCTGGGCAGGTGTAAGAGGAGCTAGGCTGACCTTTCTCTTGTCATGCACGAAAGTGTAGAGATTGGTTCAGCCATCATGCCTGGTCACCTTGTCAAACTGCCATGGTCTTCCTAATAGAAGATGGTCAGCTTGCATGGGCACCACGTCGCACACGACTTTGTCTTGGTACTTGCCCACACTGAATGGCACAGTGACTTGCTCATGAATCTTGAGCTCCACTTTGTCATCGAGCATCTCAGGCTATATGGTCGAGGATGCCTTGTTTTCTCTAGACCTAGCTTATCAACCATATATGCACTAGCAACGTTAGTGCAAGAACCACCATCTATGATGAGGTTACATACCTTGCCCTTGATGGTGCAACGGCTGTGGAAGATGTTCTCCATTTGGATGGTCTCTGAAGGATCCACCATTGCACTGAGGATGCGTCTAGTGACCAGCACTTCCCCCACATCAGGGTACTCAATGTCACCATATTCCTCTTCTGGTTCATAGTCCTCTTCATCTTGGGACTCATATTCTCCAGCCTCCGTAATCAGCATGACCCGGTTGTTTGGGCACTCCCGTGAGATGTGTCCACGACCCCTACAATCGAAACAAGTGATGTCACGTGATCTCTGAGGGTTAGAAGACTTACTAGGCTCTCTCTGGTCAGGGGTGGGTTCAGGAGGCTTGCTCTTGAACCTTGACTCGATCTCTATGCTCTTGCCTTTGTCTACGGGCTTGGGAATATTGCTTGGTGCCCAAGGTGTCTTAGGCTTGCTGCTGATGTCTTGGCTCTTACGTTTGATGTGTTGTTCAGCCTGGACAGATAGGTGGAACAAGTCTTTGAAGTCATTGTAGATTTGCCTCTCCACCTTGCGGCTGATTCTTTCTTGGAGTCCATCCAAGAATTGTGCCATCAATGCTTCATCATCATCATTGAGCTCCAATCTGTTCCTTAGCTTCTCGAACTCTTCATAGTACTCCTTTACTGATCTGGTACCCTGCTCAAGAGTACAAAAACGACATTGCAAGTCCCTATGAAAGTAAGGTGGAACAAACCTTTGTCGCATGACATCCTTCATGTCGACCCATGAGTCTATGGGCCTCATTCTTTTTCTACTTCTGTCAGATACCTCATGATCCAACCAGATGAGGGCATTGTCCGTGAGTTGTGCTACTGCCATTGAGACTCTCCTAGGCCCTGGTTGGTTGTAATGATCAAAGATATGATCCATTCTTCTCTCCCAATCTAGGTAAGCCTCGGGGTCTACTTTTCCTGCAAAACTTGGAGGAGTTAGCTTAACATCAGGATGAGTTACCTGGTTGTAGGCGTGTTCATATCCATCCTCATGATGTCTAGGAGGCATCCTTAGTCTTTGGTGAAGACCATATGGCTTGAAGCCATCATCCTCTGCCTCTGGTTGCCGTGGAGGTCCTCTCGGCCTATGGTGATAGTTATGAGGTTGTGTGTCCTCATCTCCATCTGGCTGGGGCTCCTCCTGTTCGTGCCGTGTCCTAAGGTGCTCAGGACCCTTAGGACGGTCTTTCTCAGCTCTCACGTGCCTTATGGCCTGGAATCTCACAGGCCTCTCCACGCGCTCCAATCTCTCGCCTATGGATGCGAGTTGCGTTTGGAGGGTGGTGAACATGGCCATCATGGCTTCAGTTGCTTCTCTATTTTCTTTTTCCATTGCATGCTACAAAGAAAGAAGACAAGTTATGATACTCCTAAATTATTAGGAGGGTTTTCTTTTTATAAGGATTCGAAAAAATGCAGAAAGGAAAGTCCTAAGGAATGGAAAATTCGAAAATATGGAGATTTGAATAAAAGGAATTTTTCTTGACAACTATTGCTAGCTGTCCAATTCGAAATCTTTTGGTATTTTTCCTATTTTCTTTTCTTTTCTTTTTCTTTTCTTTTAATTTAACTAAAAAATAATAGAAATATGATTCTAACAAAAAGGAAAGTCGAATATAGCAATGCAAGAATGATTCTAGAACCTAGTGATGCACGTAGGAACTAGATGCACTCGGCATGAACTTAGATGTTATATATTTTTTTTTCTGGAGTGAAACTTAAACTAATGCAAGAACAATAAATAAGACAAGCTAAAGGATAGAAACAACCTGGTTTAGGAGCTTTAAGCTCTGATACCAAAATGATACAAGCCTCGATTCAAGGCTTATATGCGGGTGGGCTGTTTGGAGAAGGTTAGGTGAGAAACTCAACCTTAGACTTCTTGGATAGGGGTTTTGGGTTGGTATTCGATGGAAAGGTGAAGTGAACCACACGAGGGGTGATGAACCTCGGGATAAATTACAAACTTAGAGCTAGGAGGGCTGGTCTCAACTAGATTCTAAGCGCACAAGATTCTTGAGAGAAAACTTGTTGGGTAAAAAAGTTCTATCTTTATTACTATCAAAAAGCTTGTCGAACTACAATGCTGGAAGGAGCCTTATTAATATGCTCGACAGCTTGACCTACTAGGGTCGACTCAAATAAGAAAAGGAAAATTTACAAAAGTGCACAAAAGGAAAAGATACAAAAGTGTATAATCGAAAAAGGACCTATTCCTAAAATGTCTTTGACTCAATAAATTTAAATATTCTAGATCCTACCCTGCAAAACAGAAAGAGGCAAATATTCTTATTGAAAACTTACCTTACTTACCTCACGGCCAAGAAATGGAAGGTGGCCGTCCTTGTGGCATGCACGCGCCTTGCTCCTAGTCTTCAACTTGGAGTACGGTTAGGAATCTTTGGGCCCTGACCTCTCTTGCCACTAATTCCCAAGTCTCTGATGTTCCTTGTGTTGTTGAGAAGCCATTGGACTCTTCCTTGCACTTCTGGCCCATTGTCCTTAGACGATCCTCCTCTAGGAGCTTGTCGACCCATAAGCTGAATTTGTGGAAGAGTGCCCTTGATCTGCTTCTTGTCATTGCTCCTTGAGGTACAACTGGTGTAGAGACTTCCTCTAGGTGCATGTCCTGGAGCTGGTAGCTCATCTGGTCCGAGTCTTCTTGTGTAGAAGTGGAAATGCGCGTGTACTCGGCTGGATCGGCTGTACCGGCTGGACTGTCCGAGGTACTGGCCGGAATGCCTTCAGGACCGGCCAAGTTGATCCCGGAGTTGGTGGCATCACCAAGAGGATCGGCGGTGTCATCCACGTCGCCACCAAGTGTGCCGGAAGCTTGGGTCTCTCCGCCCGGCAATGCTGGTCGGTCTGGTCCTATTGGTCGAGGGTCCGGCGGTACCGCTTGGGCTGGCAGACGTGCCAGATGGCCCGGCTGTCTCGGGTAAGCTTCCTGGTCGGCCAGTCTGGTCTCCTGGTTGGATGTACGACCTGATGTCCTCATCAGCTGCTCACTAAGTAAAGGTTAAAAAATGAACCATAATGCATGACATCACACAGTTTGGGATAGATTGGATTACTTAGAGGCATTCTCGTAGCAATTTTGGTATTAAATTTTGTCACAATATAGAAAATTGAGCTAGGTACTTGGGCATTGGATTCCTCTGATTCTGAACTCTAAAGTGCAGATATGTCAAGTTGATTGACCAGTTTATTTGATCATTTTAATCTGATCATTGGTGCTCATTTAGCAAAGTTTTACAATGAAGAATAATGCATGGCATCACACAGTTTGAGATATATTAGATTACTTGGAGGCTTTGTCGTAGCTATTTTGCTCTTCAATTTTGTCACAATATAAAAATTGTTCTAGCTTAACATGGGCGTTTAATTCGTGTCATTCTAAAATCTGAATCAAAAGTTAAAGACGATTTACTGCGGACATGTCAAACTGCTCGGCCAGTTAAATTGATTATTCCAAACTGATCACTCGTGCTCATTGACCAAAGCTTTACAAATGAAGCATAATGCATGACACCACGCAGGTTGGGATAGATTGGATTTCTTAAAGTCTTTTTTCGTAACGATTTTGGTGTTAAAGTTTTTTGCAATATTCAAAATTGAGCTAGTTTAATGTGGACGTTGGATTCGTGTCATTCTGAATTTTGAATAAAAACTTAAAGAGGATTTAGTGTGGGTATGTCAAACTGATCACTCGTGCTCATTGACCAAAAGTTTTCAAATGAAGCATAATTCTTGGCACCAAAAAGTTTGGGATAGCTTGGATTACTTGGAGATTTTTTCGTAGCTATTTCGGTGTTACATTTTGTCACAATATACAAAATTTAGCTAGCTTTACATTGCATTGGATTCGTCTCATTCTGAACATTAAATCAAAAGGTAAGATGATATAGTGCAAGCATATCAAGTTGATTGGCCAGTTAAATTGATCATTCTCAACTGATCATTGGTGCTCATTGAGCGAAGGTTTATAAATGAAACATAATGCATGGCATCACATAGTTTGAGATAGATTGGATTACTTAGAGGTACTTTTGTAGCTATTTTTGTCTTAAATTTTTTTACAATATAGAAAATTGAGTTAACTTAACGTGGTCGTTGAATTCGTGTCATTTTAAACTTTAAATCAAAAGTTAAAGACTATTTAGTGCAGACATGTCAAACTGATCGGCCAATTAAATAGAAAATTCTAAACTGATCATCTGTGCTCATTGAGCAAAGGTTTACAAATGAAGCACAATGCATGGCATCATGTAGTTCCGGATATATTGGATTACTTGGAGGATTTGTCGTAGCTATTTCGGTCTTAAATTTTGTTGCAATATAGAAAAGAGCTAGATTAGCATGGGCGTTGGATTCGTGTCATTCTGAACTCTAAATCAAAAGTTAAAGACGATTTATTGCGGGCATGTCAAGTTGATCAGCCACTTAAATTGATCATAATAAACTGATCATTTGTGCTCATTGAGCAAATGTTTACAAATGAAGCATAATGCATGGAATCACGCAGTTCTGGATAGATTGGATTACTTGGAGGATTTGTCGTAGCTATTTCGGTCTTAAATTTTACCACAATATAAAAATTGAGTAACCTTAACGTGGGCGTTGTATTCCTGTCATTCTGAACTCTGAATCAAAAGTTAAAGATGATTTAGTGCGGTGTCAAACAGATCGGCCAGTTCGATAATCATTCTAAACTGATCACTGTTGCTCATTGAGCAAAGGTTTACAAATGAGGCATAATGCATGGCATCACACAGTTTGGGGTAGATTGGATTACTTGGAGGCTTTGTCATAGCTATTTTGGTTTTAAATTTTGTCACAATATAGAAAATTGTACTAGCTTAGTGTGGGCGTTGGATTCTTGTCATTAAGAACTGCGAATCAAAAGTTAAAGACAATTTATTGCGGATATGTCAAGTTTATCAACCAATTTAATTGATCATTCTAAACTGATCATTAGTGCTCATTGAGCAAAGGTTTACAAATGAAGAATAATGCATGACATCATGCAGTTTGGGATAGATTGGACATGAAGGCTTTTTTCGTAGCTATTTCGGTCTTAACTTTTATCACAATACGTAAATTGGAGCTAGCTTAACGTGGGTGTTGGATTCGTGTCATTTTGAACTCCAAATCAAAAGTTAAACAGGATTTACTGCCGATATGTCAAACTGATCGGCCAGTTAAATTGATGATTCTAAGCGGATACCTGATGCTCATTAAGCAAAGGTTTACAAATCAAGCATAATGCTTGGCATCACATAGTTTGGTAGAGATTGGATTACTTGGAGGCTTTGTCATAGCTCTTTCGGTCTTATATTTTAGTAAAAATATAGAAAATTGAGCTAGATTAACGTGGGAGTTGGATTCGTATTTTGAACACTAAATTAAAAGTTAAAGACAATTTAGTGCGAACATGTCAATTCTATCAGCCAGTTAAATTGATCATTCTAAACTCATCATTGGTGCTCATTGAGCAAAGGTTTATAAATGAAGCATAATGCATGGCATCACGCAGTTTGGGATAAATTGAATTACTTGGAGGCTTTGTCGTAGCTAGTTTGGTCTTAAATTTTGTCACAATATAGAAAATTGAGCTAGCTTAAAGTAGGCGTTGGATTCGTGTCATTCTGAACTCTGAATCAGAAGTTAAAGACAACTTAGTGCCGATATGCCAAGTTGATCGGCCAATTTAATTGATCATAATTCTAAACTGATAATTGGTGCTCATTGAACAAAGGTTTACAAATCAACATAATGCATGGCACCACGTAGTTTTAGATAGATCAGATTATTTGGAGGCTTTGTGTAGCTATTTCGGTCTTAAATTTTGGCCCAATATAGAAAATTGGGCTAGCTTAACGTGTGCACTGATTTCGTGTCATTTTTAACTCTAAATCAAAAGTTAAAGATGATTTAGTGCGGATATGTCAAACTGCTCGGCCAGTTAATTTGGTCATTCCAAACTGATCACTTGTGCTCATTTGGCAAAGGTTTACAAATGAAGCATAATGCATGGCATCACATAGTTTGGGATAGATTGGATTACTTGAATGCTTTGTCAACCACTTTCAGTCTCAAATAATATTACAATATGGAAAATTGAGTCAGATTAACGTGGGCGTTGGATTCATGTCATTTTGTGCTCTAAATCAAAAGTTAAATACGATTTAGTGCTGACATGTCAAATTGATCAGCTAGTTACAATGATCATTCAAAACTGATCATTGGCGCTCATTGAGAAATTGTTAACAAATGAAGCATTATGCATGGCATCATGCAGTTTTGGATATATTGGATTATTTGGAGCCTTTTCATAGCTATTTCGGTCTTAAACTTTGTCATAATATATAAAATTGAGCTAGCATAAAGTGGGTGTTTGATTCGTGTCATTCTGAATTGTAAATTAAAAGTTACGGATGATTTAGTGCGGACATGTCAAGTTGTAAATTAAACATTCTAAACTGATGATTGGTGCTCTTTGAGTAAAGGCTCCTAAATGAAATATAATGCATGGTATCACGCAGCTTAGGATAGATTGGATTACTATGAGGCTTTGTCAAGCTCTTTCAGTCTCAAATGTTATCACAATATGGAATATCGAGCCAGCTTAACGCGGACGTTGGATTCATGTCAATTTCTACTCTAAATCAATAGTTAGAGGCGATTTAGTGCGTACCTGTCAAGTTGATCAGCTAGTTACAATGATCATTCTAAACTAATCATTGCTCATTGCGCAAAAAGTTTACAAATGAAGCATAATGCATGGCATCACGCAGTTTGGGATAGATTGGATTACTTAGAAGCACTGCCGTAGCTATTTCAGTCTTAAATTTTATAACAATATCAAAAATTGAGCTAGATTAACGTGGGTATTGGATTCGTGTCATTATGAACTCTAAATCAAAAGTTCGTATGATTTAGTGCGGACATGTCATGTTGATCGGCCAATTAAAATGATCATTCTAAACTGATCACTGGTGTTCTTTGAGTAAAGGCTTATAAATGAAGCATAATGCATGGCATCACGTAGTTTAGGATAGATTGGTTTACTTTGAGGCTTTGTCAAGCTCTTTCAGTCTCAAATGATATGACAATATGTAAAATTGAGTCATCTTAATGTGGGCGTTGGATTTATGTCATTTTGTGCTCTAAATGAAAAGTGAAAGACGATTTAGTGCTGACATATCAAATTGATTACCTAGTTACAATGATCATTCTAAACTGATCATTGGTGCTCATTGAGAAATGGTTTACAAATGGAGCATAATGCATGGCATCACGCAGTTTGGGAAATATTGGAATACTTAGAAGCTTTGTTGTAGATATTTCGGTCTTTAATTTTATCACAATATATAAAATTGAGCTAGCCTAACGTGGGCGTTGGATTCGTGTCATGTCAAGTTGACCGCCCAGTTAAAATAAACATTCTAAACAGATGATTGGTGCTCTTTGAGTCAAGGCTTCTAAATGAAACATACTGCATGGCATCCCACAGCTTAGGATAGATTGGATTACTTTAAGGCTTTGTCAAGCTCTTTCAGTATCAAATGTTATCACAATAGGGAAAATCGAGCCAGCTTGACGTGGGCGTTGGATTCATGTAAATTTCTGCTCTAAATATATAGTTAAAGGCGATTTAGTGCAGACATGTCAAGTTGATCAGCTAGTTACAATGACGATTCTTAACTGAACATTGGTGCTCATTGAGCAAAGGTTTACAAATGAAGCATAATGCATGGCATCACGCAGTTCCAGATAGATTGGAATACTTGGAGGACTTGTCGTAGCTATTTTGGTCTTAAATGTTTTCACAATATACAAAATTGAGCTAGCTTAACATGAGCGTTGGATTCGTTTCATCCTGAACTCTAAATCAAAAGTTAGAAACGATTTAGTGCAGACATGTCAAGTTGATCAGCCTGATAAATTGATAATTATAATCTGATCATTGGTGTTCATTGAGCAAATGTTTACAAATGAATCATAATGCTTGGCATCACGCAGTTCTGGATAGATTGGATTACTTTGAGGATTTGATGTAGCTATTTTGGTCTTAAATTTTTTTCACAATATAGAAAGTTGAGATCGCATAACATGGGCGTTGGATTCGTGTCAATCTGAACTTTGAATTAAAAGTTAAAGACGGTTTAGTGCGGACATGTCAAACTGATCGGCCAGTTAAATAATCATTCTAAACTGATCATTGTTGCTCACTGAGCAAAGGTTTCTAAATGAGGCATAATGCATGGCATTTCATAGTTTGGGATAGACTAGATTACTTGGAGGCTTTGTCGTAGCTATTTTGGTTTTAAATTTTATCGCAATATAGAAAATTGTGCTATCTTAACGGTCATGTTGAATTCGTGTTATTCTAAACACTAAATTAAAAGTTAAAGACGATTTAGTGCGAACATGTCAAGTTGATCGGCTTCTTAAATTTGTCATTCTAAACTGATGATTTGTGCTTATTGAGAAAATGTTTACAAATGATACATAATGCAAGGCATCACGTAGTTTGAGATAGATTGGATTATTTAGGGGCTTTGTCGTAGCTATTTCGGTATTAAATTTTGTTGCAATTTAGAAAATTGAGCTAGCTTAATGTAGGTGTTGGATTCGTGTCATTCTGAACTTTGAATCAAAAATTCAAAACGATTTAGTGCAGCATGTCAAGTTGATCGACTAGTTAAATCGATCATACTAAACTGATCAGTGGTGCTCATTTAGCAAAGGTTTACAAATGAGGCCTAATGCAAGACATCACGCATATTCGGATAGATTGGATTAGTTGGACACTTTGTTGTAGCTATTTAGGTGTTAAATGTTTTCACAATATAGGAAATTGAGCTAGCATAACGTGGGCATTGGATTCGTGTCATTCGGAACTCTGAATCAAAAGTTAAAAATGATTTAGTGCCAATATGTCAAACTGATCGGCTAGTTAAATAGATCATTCTAAACTGATCAAAGTTGATCATTGAGCAAAGGTTTACAAATGAAGCATAATGCATGGCATGACGCAGTTTGGGATAGATTAGATTACTTGGAGACTTTGTCGTAGCTATTCTGGTCATAAATTGTGTCAATATATAGCACATTGAGCTAGCTTAATGTGGGAATTGGATTCGTGGCATTCTGAATATTAAATCAAAAGTTAAAGATGATTTAATGCGAACATGTCAAGTTGATCGGGCAATTAAATTGATCATTCTAAAATGATCACTGGTGCTCATTGAGGAAACGTAACGCATAACATCACGCAGTTTGGGATAGATTGGATTAGTTAGAGGACTTGTCGTAGCTATTTCTGTCTTAAATTTTGTCACTATATAGCAAATTTAGCGAGCTTTATCAAGCTCTTTGTCATTTTAATGCATGGCATCACGTAGTTCAGGATATATTGATTTACTAGGAGTCCTTGTCGTAGCTATTTCGGTCTTAAATTTAGTCACAATATATAAAATTGAGCTAGCTTTACGTGGGTGTTGGATTTGTGTCATTGTGAACTCTGAATCAAAAATTAAACACGATTTAGTGCGAACATGTCAATTTGCTCAGCTAGTTAAAATGATCATTCTAAATAGATCATTGGTGCTCTTTGAGTAATGGCTTATAAACGAAGCGTAATGCATAGCATCACGTAGTTTAGGATAGATTGGTTTACGTTGAGGCTTTGTCAAGCTCTTTTAGTCTCAAATGCTATCACAATATGGAAAATTGAGCCAGCTTAACGTGGATTCATGTCATTTTGTGCTCTAACTGAAAAGTTAAAGAAGATTTAGTGCGGGCATGTCAAGTTGATCAGCTAGTTACAATGATCCTTCTAAACTGATCATTAGTGCTCATTCAAAAATGGTTTACAAATGAAGAATCATGAATGGCATTACGCAGTTTGGGATATATTGGATTACTTGAGGGCTTTGTCGCAGCTATTTTGGTCTTAAATTTTGTCACAATATATAAAATTGATCTAGCTTAACGTGGGCATTGGATTCGTGTAATTCTGAACTCTACATGAAAAGTTACGGATGATTTAGTGCGGACATATCAAGTTGAACGGACAGTTAAAATAAACATTCTAAATAGATGATTGGTGATCTTTGAGTAAAGGCTTTTAAATGAAACATAATGCATGGCATAACGCAGCTTAGGTTGATTGGATACTTTGAGGCTTTGTCAAGCTCTTTCAGACTCAAATGTTCTCACAATATGGAAAATTGAGCTACTTTAACGTTGGCATTGGATTCATGTGAATTTCTGCCCTAAATCAATAGTTAAAGACGAGTTTGTGTGGACATGTCAGGTTCATCAGCTAGTTACAATGATCATTCTAAATTGGTCTTTGGTTCTCATCGAGCAAAGGTTTACAAATGAAGCATAATGCATGGCATCACGCAGGCTGGGGTAGATTGGATTATTTAGAAGCTTTATCGTAGCTATTTTGGTCTTAAATTTTGTCACAATATAGTAAATTAAGCTAGCTTAATGTGGACGTTAGATTCGTGTCATTCTGAACTCTAAATCAAAAGTTGCGTATGATTTAGTACGGACATGTCAAGTTGATCGGCTAGTTAAAATGATCATTCTAAACAGATCATTTGTGCTCATTGAGAAATGGCTTACAAATGAAGCATATTGCATGGTATCACGCAGTTTGGGATATATTGTTTTACTTGGAGGCTTTGTCGTAGCTATTTTGGTCTTAAATTTTGTCACAATATATAAAATTGAGCTAGTTTAGCGTGGGCATTGGATTCAAGTTATTTTGAACTCTAAATCAAAAGTTCCGAATGATTTAGTGCGGACATGTTAAGTTGATCGGCCAGTTAAAATAAGCCTTCTAAACATATGATTGGTGCTCTTTGAGTAAAGACTTTTAAATGAAACATAATGGCATCACACAGCTTAGGATAGATTGGATTACTTTGAGGCTTCGTCAAGCTCTTTCAATCACAAATGTTATCACAATATGGAAAATTGAGGCAGCTTAACATGGGCGTCTGATTCATGTCAATTACTGTTCTAAATCAATAGTTAAAGACGATTTAGTGCGGACATGCCAAGTTGATCAGCTAGTTACAATGATCGTTCTAAACTGATAATTGGCGCTCATTGAGCAAAGGTTTACAAATGAAGCATCATGCATGGCATCACTAAGTTTGGGATAGATTGGATTATTTAGAAATTTTGTCGTAGCTATTTTGGTCTTAAATTTTGTCACAATATAGAAAAATTAGCTAGCTTAATGTGGGCATTGGATTCGTGTCATTCTAAACTCTAAATCAAAAGTTACAGACGATTTAGTGCAGACATGTCAAGTTGATCGGCTAGTTAGAATGATCATTCTAAACAGATCACTGGTGCTCAATGAGTAAAGGCTTATAAATGAAGCATAATGGATGGCATCACGCAGTTCAAGATATATTGGATTACTTTGAGGCTTTGCCAAGCTCTTTCAATCTCAGATGTTATCACAATATGGAAAATGGAGCCAGCTTAAACCGCGCGTTGGATTCATGTCATTTTGTGCTCTAAATCAAAAGTTAAAGACGATTTAGTGCGGACATGTGAAGTTGATTAGCTAGTTACAATGATCATTCTAAAATGATCATTGGTACTCATTGAGAAATAGATTACAAATGAAGCATATTGCATGGGATCACGTAGTTTGGGATACATTGTATTACTTGAAGCTTTGTCGTAGCAATTTCGGTCTTAAATTTGGTCACAATATATATAATTGAGCTAGCTTAACCTGGGCATTGGATTCGTGTTATTCTGAATCTAAATCAAACGTTACGAAAGATTTAGAGCGGACATGTCAAATTGATCGGCCAGTTGAAATAAGCATTATAAACAGATTATTGGTGCTCTTTGAGTAAAGACTTCTAAATGAAACATAATGCATGGCATCACACAGCGTAGGATAGAATGCATTACTTTGAGGCTTTGTAAGCTCTTTCAGTCTCAAATGTTATCACAATATGGAAAATTGAGCTTGCTTAACGTGGGCGTATGACTCATGTCAATTATTGTTCTAAATCAATAGTTAAAAACGATTTAGTGCGAACATGTCAAGTTGATCAGCTAGTTTCAATGGTCGTTCAAAACTGATCATTGGTGCTCATTTAGCAAAGGTTTACAAATGAAGCAACATGCATGGCATCATACAGTTTGTGATAGATTGGATTACGTAGAATCTTTTTTGTAGCTATTTTGGTATCAAATTTTGTCACAATATAGAAAAATTAGCTAGCTTAATGTGGGCGTTGGATTCGTGTCATTCTGAACTCTAAATCAAAAGTTACGGACGATTTAGTGCATACATGTCAAGTGGATCAACTAGTTAAAATGGTTATTCTAAACTGATACTTGGTGCCCATTGAGTAAAGGTTTACAAATGAAGCAATATGCATGGCATCACACAGTTTGGGATATATTAGATTATTTGGAGGATTTTTCGTAGATATTTCTGTAACACCCTTCTTCAAAATACATGACACCTGTCATGCCCTCGTACTTAACTTATAATTCATTTGAAACATTTAATAGATAAAGTATAATTAATAATTCTTTTTATTAAAAGAACTCTCGTCAAAATCAAGTATAAAATTATTAAAAAACATAAGACAATAACTTTTAAAAAATTCAATGATACTCGAGATTCAAAATAAAATAAATAAATAATGTTTAAAACTTCCCAAAACGTAGCACCACCCCAAGTCACTGCATAACTACTGCTCGAACACACCTGCATGAGTAACATAATTACTCAGTGAAACGATCACGTCTACCCACATATTCCTATTATACAAGTATGTATCTAATCTTGATAATTACTTTATTTAGAAATGAAAACTAGCACAATTGATCCCACAAAAAGTGGACAACAATACTACCAAGATATATGTACTTAAACCGTGTTTGCTTAAGGCACAACCACTCCTACTCATCCCTAACCACGTCGGTTTAAAGATTCAGAAACCCCCCCTCCAAGACATGTCGGCTTTCCACCACGGCCACATCGTCCTATTTGCTCACCTCGAGCTCCTATAAGATCGACGGTTGTCTAATCACGTCGGTTTAAGGCTTCGGAACCCCCCTTAGCCATGTCGGCTTTCCACCACGGCCACATCAGCCTATTTGCTCTAAATCAAAAGTTAGGGATGATTTAGTGTGGACAAATAATGCATGGCATGCTGGAAAATTGAGCTAGTAGGCATTCTAGAATTGCTTTGATCTTTAAAATGATCGGTGCTTCATGAGTTTATAAATGAAGCGTGCATGTGTTGGATTCATTCGAAGTCAAAAGTCAGCAGCTAGTTAAAATGATCATTCTAAATTGATCATAGAAACTCAATTTTCGTATCAATTGATTGCTGAGTTACGTGTCATGAGTCAGCAACGTGTCACATGAGTCATACGTGTCACATGAATCAGCAGGTTTTCATGGTTCATTGACGGTGTTAAAAATTTCGTTGAAAAAGGCACTCACGATATAGTTCGTGTAGGAATTTCAAATTATATCATTGTTCATGTGGTTTAACGCACTGCTACTAAATTCAGGTTGAAATGAGCACGACGGAAATTGTTCACGTTGATTTTGACCCTTTTCCCATGCTTTGTCCTAGCTATTTCTGTCTAAAATTTTATCACAATATAGAAAATTGAGCTAGCTTTATTTGGGCGTTAGATTCATGTCATGCAAAACTCTGAAATGAATTCAAATAACACTTTTTTGTTTGCCTGATCGGTACTACTTTGTTTTTAGTGTCGACAAAAAATGGATTTCGAAATTTGGTCGAGTGAATACATATAAATGGATAGATAAAAAAAGTTTTCTTTATTCCAAGAAAAAAAGTTACGGATGATTTAGTGCGGACATGTCAAGTTGATCGGGCAGTTAAGTTGATCATTCTAAACTGATCATTGGTGCTCATTAAACAAAGGTTTACAAATAAAGCATAATGCATAGCATCACGTAGTTTGGGATAGATTGGATTACTTGGAAGCTTTATCCTAGCTATCTCAGCCTCAAACTTTTTTCAAAATATAGAAAGTGGAGCTAGCTTTACTTGGGCTATTGATTCGTGTCATTCTGATTTCTAAATCAAAAGTTGCAGACAATTTAGTGCAAAGATGTCAGGTTGATCGGATAGTTAAGTTTATCATTCTAAACTTATCATTGGTGCTCATTGAAAAAAGATATACAAATAAAGCATAATGCATAGCATCGCGTAGTTTGGGATAGATTGGACTACTTGGAGTCTTTGTCATAGCTCTTTTAGTCTCAAATGTTGTCACAATATGAGAAATATAGCTAGCTTAATGTTGGCGTTGGACTCAAGTCATTTTGAACTCTAAATCAAAAGTTAGAGACGAGTTAGTGTGGACATGTCAAGGTTATGAGCTAGTTAAAATGATAATTCCAAACTGATCATTGTTGCTCATTGAGTAAAGGCATATAAATAAAGCATAATGCATGGCATCACGCAATTTGGGATATATTGGATTACTTAGAGGCTTTTCCATACCTATTTCTATATTAAGTTTTGGCACAATATAGAAAATCGACCTAACTTATTGTGGGCATTGGATTCATGTCATTCTGAATTCTAAATCAATAGTTACGGACGATTTAGTGTGGACATGTCAAGTTTAACGGGTAGTTAAAAATGATCATTCTAAACTGATCATTGGTACCCATTGAGCGAAGGACTACAAATGAAACAAAATGCATGGCATCACGCAGTTTTGGATAGATTGGATTACTTGGAGGCTTTGTCGTAGCTATTTCGGTCTTAAATTTTGTCACAATATATAACATTAAGCTAGCTTAACGTCGCCGTTGGATTCATGTCATTGTGAACTCTAAATCAAAAGTTATGGACGATTCAGTGCGGACATGTTAAGTTGTTTGGCCAGTTAAAGTGATCATTCTAAATCGATCATTAGTGCTCCTTGACTAAAGGCTTATAAATGAAGCATAATGCATGGCATCACACAGTTTCGGATAGATTGGGTTACTTGAAGGCTATGTGGTAGCTCTTTCAGTCTCAAATGTTGCCACAACATAGAGAATTGAGCTAGCTTAATGTGGGCGTTGGATTTGTGTCATTCTGAAATCTAAATCAAAAATTACGAAGGATTTACAGCGTACATGTCAAGTTGATCAGCTTGCTAAAATGATCATTAGAAACTTATCACTGGTGCTCCTTGAATAAAGGCTTATAACTGAAGCATAATGCGTGGTATCACGCAGTTTGGGATACATTGGACTACTTGGAGGCTTTATCGTAGCTAGTTCAGTCTCAAATGTCTTCACAATATGGAAAATTGAGCTAGCTTAACGTGGGCGTTGGATTCATGTCATTTTGAGCTCTAAATGAAAATATAAAGACGATTTAGTGAGGAAATGTCAACTTGATCTGCTAGTTAAAATGATCATTCAACACTGATCATTAGTGCTCATTGAGTAAAGGCGTATAAATGAAAAATAATGCATGGGATCACGCATATTGCCATAGATTGGATTACTTGGAGGCTTTGTCATAGTTATTTCGGTCTTAAATTTTGTCGCAATATAGAAAATGGAGCTAACTTTACTTGGGCGTTATATTTGTGTCACTCTAAACTCTAAATCAAATGTTACTGACGGTTTTGTGTGGATATGAAAAGTTAATCGGCTAGTTAAAATGATCATTATAAATTGCTCATTGGTGCACATTACGCAAAAGATTACAAATGAAACATAATGAATGGCATCACACAGTTTGGGATAGATTGGATTACTTAGAGGCTTTGTCGTAGCTCTTTTAGTGTAAAATGTTGTCACCATATGGAAATTGAGCTAGCTTAACATGCGCCTAGGACTCATGTCATTTTGAACTCTAAATCATAAGTTAAAGACGATTTAGTGTAGACATTTCAAGTTGATCAGCTATTTAAAATGATAATTCGAAACTGACATTGGTGCTCATTGAGTAAAGGCATATAAATGAAGCATAATGCATGGCATCACGCAGTTTGTGATAGATTGGATTACTTGAAGGCTTTGTTGTAACTCTTTAGACTTAAATGTTGTCACAATATGGGAAATTTAGCTAGCCTTACGTGGGTGTTGGACTCATGTCATTTTGAGCTCTAAATCAAAAGTTAAAGACGATTTAGTGCTGACATGTTAAGTTAATCATCTAGTTAAAATGATCATTCCAAACTGACATTGGTTCTTATTGCGTCAAGGCGTATAAATAAAGCATAATGCATGGCACAATATAGAAAAGTGAGCTAGCTTTACTTGGGCGTTGGATTTGTGTCACTCTAAACTCTAAATCAAAAATTATCGATGATTTGGTGCAGACATGACAAGTTTATTGGCTAGTTAAAATGATCATTCTAAACTTGTCATTGGTGCTCATTCAACAAAGGATTACAAATGATGCAAAATGCACGGCATCACGTAGTTTGGGATAAATTGGATTACTTGGCGGCTTTTATCATAGTTATTTCGGGTTTTAATTTTGGTGCAATATAGAAAATTCAGCTAGCTTAACGTCCGCATTGGATTCATGTCATTATGAACTCTAACTAAAAAGTTATGAAAGATTTAGTGCGTACATGTCAAGTTGATTGGCCAGTTAAAGCGATCATTCTCAACGGATCATTCTAAATTGATCAGACTAAAGGCTTATAAATAAAGCATAATGCATGACAGTTTAGGATACATTGGAATACTTAGAGGATTTGTTGTAGCTTTTTCAGTCGCAAATGTTATCACGATATTGAAAATATAGCTAGATTAACGTGGGTGTTGGATTCATATCATTTTGAGCTCTAGATCAAATGTTAAAGACGATTTAGTGCGGACATGTCACAGTTATCAGCTTGTTAAAGTGATCATTCTAAACTGATCATTGTTGCTCAGTAGGCAAAGGTTTACGAATGAAGCATAATGCATGGCATCACGAAGTTTGGGATAGATCGGATTACTTGGAGGCTTTGTTGTAGCTATTTGGGTCTTAAATTTGTTCAAAATATTGAATATTGAGCTAGCTTAATGTGGGTGTTGGATTCGTGTCATTTGGAACTCTAAATCAAAAGTTACGGATGATTTAGTGCGGAAATTTCAAGTTGATTAGTTAGTTGAAATGATCATTTTAAATGGATCATTGGTGCTCCTTGAGTAAATGCTTTTAAATGAAGCATAATGCATGGCGTCACGGAGTTTGGGATACACTGGATTACTTGAAGCCTTTGTCATAGCTATTTCATTCTTAAATTTTTTCACAATATAGAAAATTGAGTTAGCTTTACCTGGGCGTTGGATTTATGTCATTCTAAACTTTTAATCAAAAGTTACTGACGATTTAGGGATTGATAATTCTAAACTGATCATTGCTGCTCATTGAGAAAAGGTTATCAAATGAAGCATAATGGTTGGATTACTTGGAGGCTTGGTAGTAGTTATTTTGTTCTTAAATTTTGTTACAATATAGAGCATCGAGCTAGCTTAACGTGGGCGTTGGATACGTGTCATTATGAACTCTAAACCAAAAGTTATGGACGATTTAGTACGGGCATGTCAAGTTGATCAGCCAGTTAAAGTGATCATTATAAACTGATCATTAGTGCTCCTTGAGTAAAGGCTTATAAATGCAGCATAATGCAATGCATCACGTTTTTTAGGATGACTGGATTACTTGAAGGCTTTGTGGTAGCTCATTCAGTCTCAAATATTGTCACAATATAGAAAATTGAGCTAACTTAACGTGGGTGTTGGATTTGTGTCATTCTGAAGTCTAAATCAAAATTTACGGATGCGTTACTACGGACATATCAAATTCATCGGCCAGTTAAAATGATCATTCTAAAATGATCATTGGTGCTCCTTGAGTAAAGGGTTATAAATGAAACATAATGGATGGTATCACGCAGTTTGGAATTCATTGGATTACTTGGACGCTTTTTCATAGATCTTTCAGTCTTAAATGTTGTCACAATATGTAAAATCTAACTATCTTAACGTGGGCGTTGGATTCGGGTCATTCCGAACTCTAAATCAAAAGCTACTGACGATTTAGTGCGGACATGTCAAGTTGATCGGCCAGTTAAAATGATCATTCTAAATTGATAATTGGTGCTCCTTGAGTAAAGGCTTACAAATGAAGCATAATGCATGGCATCACACAGTTTGGGATACACTGAATTACTTGGAGGCTTTGTCATAACTCTTTCAGTCTCAAATGTTGTCACAATATAGAAAATTGAGTTAGTTTAACGTGGGTGTTGGATTCATGCCATTTTCTATATCGTGGTCGATCAATTAGAAATATCCAGGCTAAAGTTATGGACGATTTAGCCTGGATATTTCTAATTGATCGACCAGTTAAAATGACCATTATAAACTGATCTTTGGCGCTCCTTCAGTAATGGCTTATAAATGAAGCATAATGAATGGCATCACGTATTTTGGGATATATTGGATTACTTGGAGGCTTTTTCGAAGCTATTTTGGATTTAAATTTTGTCACAATATTAAAAATCGAGCTAACTTAATGTGGAAGTTGGATATGTCTCATTTTGAACTCAAAATCAAAAATCACGGAGAATTTAGTGCGGACATGTCAAGTTGATCAACTAGTTAAAAATGATCATTCAAAACTTATAATTGGTGCTCCTTGAGTAAAGGGTTATAAATGAAACATAATGGATGTCATCACACAGTTTAGGATACATTTGATTACTTGAAGGTTCTTTTGTAGCTCTTTCAGTCTCAAATAGTGTCACAATATGGAAAATTGAGCTAGCTTAACGTGGATGTTGGACTCATGTTATTTTGAGCTCTAAATCAAAAGTTAAAGATGATTTTGTGCGGACATGCCAAGTTGATCAGCTAGTTAAAATGATCATTTTAAATTGATCATTAGTTCTCATTGAGTAATGATATATAAATGAAGCATAATGAATGGTATCACACAGTTTAGGATACATTGGATTACTTGAAGGTTTTGCCGTAGCTCTTTCAGTCTCAAATGTTGTCACAATATGGAAAATTGAGCTAGCTTAACGTGGGCGTTGTATTCATGTCATTCTGAACTCTAAATCAAAATCTACAGATGATTTAGTGCGGACATTTCAAATTCATCGGCCAGTTAAAATGATCATTTTAAATTGATCACTAGTGCTCCTTAAGTAAAGGCTTATAAACGAGGCATAATGCATGGCATCACGCAGTTTGGGAACAGTTGAATACCTAGATACTTTTCGTAGCTCTTCTAGTCTTAAATGCATACACTAAATGGAAATTTGAGCAAGCTTACGTGGGCATTGGACTCATGTCATTCGGAACTCTAAATCAAAAGTTATGAACGATTTAGTGTAGACATTACAAGTTGATCGTCCTGTTAAAATGATCATTCTAACCTGAGCATTGGCGCTCCTTAAGTAATGGCTTATAAATCAAGCATAATGCATGTCATCGCGTAGTTTATGATAGATTGGATTACTAGTCGTAGCTATTTCGGATTTAAATTTTTTCACAATATTAAAAATTGATCTAGCTTAATGTGGATGTTTGATTTGCTCATTTTGAACTATAAATAAAAAATTACAAACAATTTAGTGCGGACATGTCAAGTTGATCAGCCAGTTAAAATGATCATTCTAAATTGATCATTGTTGCTCCTTGAGTAAAGGGTTATAAATGAAACATAATGCATGACATCACGCAGTTTAGGATTCATTTGATTACTTGGAGGCTTTCTCGTAGCTCTTTCAGTCTCAAACAATGTCACAATATCGAAAATTGAGCTACTTTAACGTGTGAGTTGGACTCATGTTATTTTGAGCTCTAAATCAAAAGTTAAAGATGATTGAGTGCGAACATGTCAAGTTGAACAGCTAGTTATGATCATTTTAAACTGATCATTGGTGCTCCTTGAGTAAAGGCTTATAAATGAAGCATAATGCATGACATCCCGCAGTTTGGAACATATTGGATTACTTGAAGGCTTTCTCGTAGCTACTTTGGTCTTAAATTTTGTCACAATATAGAAAATTGGCCTAGCTTAACGTTTGTGTTGGATTTGTGTCATTTTGAACTTAAAATCAATAGTTACGCATGTTTAGTGCGGACATTAAAAGTGGATTGGCCAGTTATATTGATCATTATAAATTGATCATTGGTGCTCCTTGAGTAAGAGCAAAGGCTGATAAATGAAGCATAATGCATGACATCACATAATTTAGGATACATTGGAGTACTTCCAGGCTTTGTTATAGCTCATTTAGTCTCAAATGTTTTCACAATATAGAAGATTGACCTAGGTTAACATGGACGTTTGATTCGTGTCATTCTGAACTTTAAATCAAAAGTTCTGGACGATTTAGTGTGGACATGTCAAGTTTATCGGCCAGTTAAAATGATCATTCTAAACTGATCATTGGTGCTCCTTAAGTAAAGGCATATAAATGAAGCATAATGTATGACATCACACAATTTGGGATACATTGGATTACTTGGAGGTTTTGTCGTAGCTTTTTCAGTTTCAAATGTGGTCACAATATAGAAAATTGAGCTAGCTTAATGTGGGCGTTGGATTCGTGTCATTCTCAACTCTAAATCAAATTTAACAGATGATTTAGTGCGGACATGTTAAGTTGATTGACCAGATAAATGATCATTCTAAACTGATCATTGGTGTACCTTGAGTAAAGGCTTATAAATGAATCATAATGCATGGCATCACGTAGTTTGGATACATTGAATTACTTGGAGACTTTTTTGTAGCTCTTTTAGTGTCAAATGTTGTCACGATATAGAAAATTGAGCTAGCTTAACGTGGGCATTGGATTCATGTTATTCTTAACTCTAAATCAAAAGTTATGGACGATTTAGTGTGGACATGTCAGGTCGATCAGCCAGTTAAAATGACCATTCTAAATGGATCATTGGTGCTCCTTAAGTAAAAGCTTATAAATGAAACATAATGCATGGCATCACGTAGTTTGGGATACATTGCATTACTTCTAGGCTTTTACATAGCTCTTTCAGTTTTAAATGTTATCACAATATGGAAAATTGAGCTAGCTTAATTTGGGCGTTGGACTCGTGTAACGCTGAATTCTAAATAAAAGGTTACGGGCGATTTAGTGTGAACATGTCAAATTGATTGGCCAGTTAAAGTGATCACTCTAAACTGTTCGTTGGTGCTCTTTAAGTAATGGCTTATAAATGAAGCATAATGCATGACATCACGCAGTTGGGATACATTGGATTACTTGGAGGCTTTGTCACTATATGGAAAATTGAGCAAACTTAACATGGATGATGGGTTCATGTCATTCTGAACTCTAAATAAAAAAGTTACAGACGATTGAGTGCAGACATGTCAATTTTATGGGCCAGTCAAAAAAATCATTCTAAACTGATCATTGGTTCTTCTTTAGTAAAAGCTTATAAATGAAGCATAATGCATGGCATCACCAAGTTTTGGATACATTGGATTACTTGGATGCTTTGTCGTAGCTCTTTCAGTCTCATATGTTGTCACAATATGGAAAATTGAGCTACTTACCGTGGGTGTTGGATTCATTTCATTCTGAACTCTAAATCAATAAGTTAGGGAGGATTTAGTGCGCACATGTCAAATTGATCGGCCAGTTAAAATGATCATTCCAAATTAATCATTGGTGTTCCTTGAGTAAAGGCTTATAAATGAAGCATAATGCATGGCATCATGAAGTTTGGGATATATTAGATTATTTGGAGGCTTTTTTCGTAGCTCTTTCAGTCTCAAATGTTGTCACAATATAGACAATTGAGCAAGTTAACGTGGATGTTGGATTTGTGTCGTTCTAAACTCTAAATCAAAAGTTACGGATGATTTAGTGCAGACATGTCAAGTTGATCGGCGAGTGAAATAGATGTTTTCTTGTACTGATAATGCATGGCATTACACAGTTTGGGTTACATTGGATTAATTCCACGCTTTTCATAGCTATTTTAGTTTCAAATGTTGTCACAGTATAGAAAATAGAGCTAGCTTAACGTAGGCGTTGGATTCATGTCATTATGAACTCTAAATCAAAAGTTACGAACGATTTAGTGAGGAAATGTCAAGTTGATCGACCTGCTAAAATGATCATTCTAAACTGATCATTGGTGTCGCTTGAGTAAAGGCTTATAAATGAAGCATAATGCATGGCATCACGCAGTTTGGACATTACATTACTTCAAGACTTTTTTTGTAGCTCTTTAAGTCTCAAATGTTGTCACAATATGGAAAATTGAGCTAGCTAAACGTGGGTGTTGGATTCGTGTAATTCTGAAATACAAATCAAAAGTTACTGACGATTTAGTGCAAACATGTCAAGTTGATCGGCCAGTTAAAAAGATCATTCTAAACTTATCAATGGTACTCGTTGAGTAAAGGCTTATAAATGAACCATAATGAATGGCATCACGCAGTTTTGAATACATTACATTACTTCGAGGCTTTTTGTAGCTCTTTCAGTCTCAAATGTCGTCAAAATATGGAAAATTGTGCTAGCTTAATATGGGCGTTGGATTCGTGTAATTCTGAGTTCTAAATAAAAAGTTACAGATGATTTAGTGCAGACATGTCAAATTGATTGGCCAGTTAAAATGATCCTTCTAAACTGATCATTGGTGCTCCTTGAGTAAAGGTTTACAAACCAAGCATAATGCATGGCATCACGCAGTTTGGGATACATTGGATTACTTGGAGGCTTTTCCGTTGCTCTTTCAGTCTCAAATGTTGTCACAATATATATGGAATATTGAGCTAGCTTAATGTGGCATTGGATTCGTGTCATTTTGAACTATAAATAAAATGTTATGGACGATTTAATGCGGACATGTGAAATTGATCGGCCAGTTAAAATGATCATTTTAAACAAATCATTGGTGCTGCTTAAGTAAAGGCTTATAAATGAAGCATAATGCATGGTATCACACAGTTTGGGATACATTGGATTACTTGGAGGCATTGTCGTAGCTCTTTCAGTCTCAAATGTTGTCAACATATGAAAAATTTAGATAGCTTAACGTGGGAATTGGGCTCATGTCATTTTTAACCGTAAATCAAATTAAAGATGATTTAGAGCGGACATATCAAGTTGATCAGCTAGTTAAAAAGTCATTCTAAACTTATAAACTCATTGGTGCTCTTGGAGTAAAGGCTTAAAAATGAAACATAATTCAAGGCATCACGCAGTTTGGAATACATAGGCTTTTTCGTAGTTATTTCAGTATCATATGCTGTCACAATATGGGAAATTTAGCTAGCTTAACGTGGGCGTTGTATTCGTCTCATTCTAAACTCAAAATCAAATGTTACGGACAATTTAGTGTGGACATGTCAAGTTGATCGGCGAGTTAAAATGATAATTCTAAATTAGTCATTGGTGCTCCTTAAGTAGAAGCTTATAAATGAAGCATACTGCATGGTATCACGCAGTTTGGGATACATTGGATTACTTGGAAGCTTTGTCGTAGTTATTTTGGTCTTAAATTTTGTCAAAATATAGAAAATTTAGCTAGCTTAACATGGGCATCGGACTCATGTCATTTTGAGCTCTAAATCAAAAGTTAAAAACCATTTTGTGCGAACATGTCAAGTTGATCAGCTAGTTAAAATGATCATTCTAAACTAATCATTGGTGCTCATTGAGTAAATGCTTATAAATGAAGCATAATGAATGACCTCACGCAGTCTGTGATACATCGGATTACTTGGAGGCTTTCTAGTAGCCGTTTCAGTCTCAAATGTTGTCGCAATATGGAAAAGTGAGGTAGTTTAACATGGGCATTGGACTCATGTAATTTTGAGCTCTAAATAAAAGGTTGAAAACAATAAGTTGATCAGCGAGTTAAAATGATCACTCTAAAATTATCATTGGTGCTCCTTGAGTAAAGGCTTATAAATGAAGCATAATGCATGACATCACGCAGTTTGGGATACATTGGATTACTTGGAGGCTTTGTCGTAGTTATTTCAGTCTCAAATGCTGTCACAATATGGGAAATTTAGCTAGCTTAACGTGGGCGTTGGATTCGAGTCATTGTGAACTCAAAATCAAATGTTATCGACATTTTAGTGCAGACATGCCAGGTTGATCGACCGGTTAAAATGATAATTTTAAATTGGTCATTGGTGCTCCTTAAGAAAAGGCTTATAAATGAATCATAATGCATGGCATCACGTAGTTTGGGATACATTGGATTACTTGAAGGGTTTTTTGTATCTATTTCAGTCTCAAATATTGTCACAACATGGAAAATTTAGGTAGCTTACAGTGGGCGTTGGACGCATGTCATTTTGAGCTCCAAATCAAAATTAAAGACAATTTAGTGTGGGATATGTGAAGTTTATTGGCCTGTTAAAATGATCATTCTAAACTGATCATTGGTGCTCCTTGAGTAAAGGCTTATAAATGAAGCATATATAATACAAGACGCCACGCAGCTTGGGATACATTGGATTAATTGGAGACTTTGTTGTAGCTCTTTCAGTTTCTAATATTTTCACAATATAGAAAATTGAGCTAGCTTAACATGGACGTTGGATTCGTGTAATTCTGAACTCTAAATTAAAAGTTATGGATGATTTAGTTCGGACATGTCAAGTTGATCGGTCAGTTGTAATGATCATTCTAAGTGGTCGTCGGTGCTCCTTAAGTAAAGGCTTATAAATGAAGCATAATGCATGGAATCACGCAGCTTGGGATAAATTGGATTACTTGGAAGCTTTTTTGTAACACCTTTAGTTTCAAATGTTTTCACAGTATGGAAAATTGAACTAGCTTAACGTGGGCATTGGACTCATGTCATTTTGAGATCTAAATAATGTTAAAGATGATTTAGTGCGGACATGTCAAATTGACTAGCTAGTGAAAATGATAATTCTAAACTTACTATTGGTTCTCCTAGAGTAAAGGCTTATAAATGAAGCATAATGGATGGCATCACGCGCTGTGGAATAGATTGGATTACTTGGAGGCTTTGTTGTAGCTATTTCGGTCTTAATATTTGTCACAATATAGAAAATTGAGCTTGCTGAACGTGTGTGTTCGATTCGTGTCTTTTTGAGATCCAAATAAAAAGTTACAGAAGATTTAGTGCGAACATGTCAAGTTCATCGGCCAGTTAAAATGATCATTTTAAACGGATCATTGGTGCTCCTTGTCTAAAGGCTTACAAATGAAGCATAATGCATGGCATCCCGCAGTTTGGGATACATTGGATTACTTGGAGGCTTTTTCGTAACTTTTTCAGTCTCAAATGTTGTCACAATGTGGATTATTGACCTAGATTAACGTGGGCAATGGATTCTTGTCATTCTGAATTCTAAATCAAAAGTTACGGACGATTTAGTGCGGACATCTCAAATTGATTAGCCAGTTAAAGTGATCATTCTAAAATGACGAATGATCATTCCAAACTGATCATTGGTGCTCCATGAGTAACGGCTTATAAATGAAGAATAACACATGGATTCACGCAATTTGGGATACATTGGATTACTTGGAGACTTTTTCGTAGCTCTTTTAGTATCAGATATTGTCACAATATGGAAATTGAGCTAGCTTAACGTGGGCGTTGGATTTGTGTCATTCTGAACTCTAAATCAAAATTGATGGACAATTTAGTGAGGGCATATCATGTTGATTGACCAGTTAAAATGATCATTCTAAACTGATCATTGGTGCTCCTTAAGTAAAGGCCTATAAATGAAGTCTAATGCATGGCATCACGCAGTTTGCGATAGAATGGATTTCTTGGAAGCTTTTTCGTAGCTATTTCGATGTCAAATTTTATTACAACATAGAAAATATAGCTAGCTTAACGTGGGCGCTGGATTCTTGTCATTCTGAACTATAAATCAAAAGTTTCGAACGATTTAGTGCGGATATGTCAAGTTGATCGGCGAGTTAAAATTATCATTCTAAACTTATCAAGGGTGATCCTTGAGTAAAGGCTTATAAATGAAGCATAATGCATGGCATTAAGCTGTTTGGGATATATTGGTTTACTTAGAGGATTTTTCGTAGCGCTTTCAGTATCAAATGTTATCACAATATGGAAAATTGAGGTAGCTTAACGTGGGCATTAAACTCATGTCATTTTGAGCTCCAAATCAAAAGTTAAAGACGATTTAGTCCGGATATGTCAAGTTCATCAGCTAGTTAAAATGATCATTATAAACTGATGATTGGTTCTCCTTGAGTAAATGCTTAATAAATGAAGCATAATGCATGACATCACATAGTTTGGGATGGATTGGATTACTTGGAGGCTTTTTCGTTGCTATTCTGGTTTTAAATTTTGTCACAATATAGAAAATTGAGCTAGATTAAGGGGGATGTTGGAGTCATTGGATTAGTTGGAGGCTTTTTCGTAGCTCTTTCAATCTTAAATATTATCACAATATGGAAAATTGAGCTAGTTTAACGTGGGCGTTGGGCTCATGTCATTTTGAGCTCTAAATCAAAAGTTAAAGACGTTTCGTGCGGACATATCAAGTTGATCAGCTAGTTAAAATGATCATTCTAAACTTATCATTGGTTCTCCTTGAGTAAAGGCTTATAAATGCAGCATTGTGCATGGCATCAGGAAGTTTGGGATACATTGGATTACTTCGAGGCTTTTTCATAGCTTTTTCAGAGTCAAATTTTGTTACAATATAAACAATTGAGCTAGCTTAACGTGGGCGTTTGATACGTGTAATTTTGAATTGTAAATCAAAAGTTACAGACGAATTAGTGCGGAAATGTCAAGTTGATCGGCCTGTTAAAATGATCATTCTAAACTGATCACTGGTGCTACTTGAGTGAAGGCTTATAAATGAAGCATAGTGCATGGCAGAACACGATTTAGGATACATTGGATTACTTGGAGGCTTTGTCGTAGGTCTTTTAGTCTCAAATGTTGTCACAATATAGAAAACTGAGATAGCTTAATGTGGTTGTTGGATTCGTGTCATTCAGAACTCTAAATCAAAACTTACTGACGATTTAGTGTGGACATGTCAAGTTGATCGGCCTGTTCAAATGATCATTCTAAACTGATCATTAATGCTCCTTGTGTAGAGGATTATAAATGAAGCATAATGCATGGCATCACTCTGTTTGGGATACATTGGATTAGAGGCTTTGTAGTAGCTCTTTCAAACTCAAATGTTGTCACAATATGAAAAATTGAGCTTGTTTAACGTGTGCGTTGGATTCATGTCATTTTTAGCTCTAAATCAAAAGTTAGAGATGATTTATTCTGGAATTGTCAAGGTTATCAGCTAGTAAAAATGATCTTTCTAAACTTATCATTGGTGCTTCCTGAGAAAAGGCTAATAAATGAATCATAATGTATAACATCACGCAGTTTGGAATATATTGGATTACTTCGAGGCTTGTCGTAGCTATTTCGTTTTTAAATTTTGTCACAATATAGAAACTTGAGCTAACTTCACGTGGGTGTTGGATTCATATTATTTTGAGATCTAAATCAAAAGTTATGGGCAATTTAGTGCAGACATGTCAAGTTGATCGATCAATTAAAATGATCATTCTAAACTGATCATCAGTGCTCCTTGAGTAAAGGCTTATAAATGAAGCATAATGCATGGCATAACATAGTTTGGGATACATTGGATTACTTGGAAGCTTTGTCGTAGCTCTTAAATTCTCAAATATTGTCAAAATGTAGAAAATTGAGCTACCTTAATGTGGACGTTGGATTCGTGTCATTCAGAACTCTAAATCAAAAGTTACGGACAATTTAGGGCATAAATGTCAAGTTGATCACCTAGTAAAAATGCTCATTCTAAACTTATCGTTTGTGCTCCTTGTGTAAAGGCTTATTAATGAAGCATAATGGCTGGCGTCACACAGTTTAGTATACATTGGGTTACTTGTAGTCTTTTTTGTAACTCTTTAAGTCTCAAACATTGTCACAATATGGAAAATTGCGCTTACTTAATGTGAGTGCAGGACTCATGTCATTTTTAGCTCTAAATCAAAACTTAAAGACGATTAAGTGCAGACATGACAAGTTGAAGGGCCAGTTAAAATGATCATTCTAAACTGATCATTGGTGCTCCTTAAGTAAAGACTTATAAATGAAGGATAATGCATGGCATCACGCAATTTGGGATAGATTGGATTACTTGGAGGTTTTTTCGTAGCTATTTCGTTGTTAAATTTTGTTACAACATCGAAAATATAGCAAGCTTAACGTGGCTGTTGGATTCGTGTCATTCTGAACTCTAAATCAAAAGTTAAGGAAGAATTAGTGCGGACATGTCAAGTTGATCGGCAAGTTAAAATGATCATTCTAAACTGATCATTGGTGGTCCTTCAGTAAAGGATTATAAATGAAGCATAATTCATGGCATCACACAGTTCGGGATACATTAGATTACTAGGACGCTTTTTCGTAGCTCTTTCAGTCTCAAATGTTGTCACAATATGGATAAATGAGCTAAATTAATGGGGTTTGGGATTTTTGTCATTCTGAATTCTAAATCAAAAGTTACGGATGATTTAGTGGGGAAATGTCAAATTGATTGGCCAGTTAAAGTGATTATTCCAAACAGACGACAAGTTAAAATGATCATTCCAAACTGATCATTGGTGCTCCTTGAGTAAAGGCTTATAAATTAAGAATAATGCATGGGATCACGCAATTTGGGATACATTGGATAATTTGGAGACTTTTTCGTAGGTATTTCAGTATCAAATGTTGTCACAATATGGAAAATTGAGCTAGCTTAACGTGCGCATTGGATTCGCGTCATTCTGAACTATAAATCAATATTTATGGACGATTTATTGCGGGCATGTCAAGTTGGTTGGTCAGCTAAAATGATCATTCTAAACTGATCACCGGTGCTGCTTGAGTAAAGGCTTATAAATGAAGCATGATGCATGGGATCACGCAGTTTGGGATAGATTGGATTATTTGAAGGCTTTTTCGTAGCTAATTCACTGTTAGATTTTATTACAATATAGAAAATATAGCTAGCTTAACATGGGCATTGGATTATTGTCATTCTATTCTCTAAATCAAAAGTTGGAACGATTTTGTGCGGACATGTCAAGTTAATCGGCGAGTTAAAATTATCATTCTAAACTGATCATGGGTGCTCCTTGAGTAAAGGCTTATAAATGAAGCAAAATGCATGGCATTACGCAGTTTGGGATACATTGGTTTACTTAGAGGCTTTTTCGTAGCGCTTTTAGTCTCAAATGTTATCACAATATGGAAAATTGAGCTAGATTAACGTGGGTGTTAGACTCATGTCATTTTGAGCTCTAAATAAAAAGTTAAAGACGATTTAGTGCGGAATATGTCAAGTTGATCAGCTACTTAAAATGATCATTTCTAAACTAATCATTGGTTTTCCTTCAATAAAGCTTATAAATGAGGCATAATGCATGGCATCACGCAGTTTGGCTTTGATTGGATTACTTGGAGGGTTTTTCGTTGCTATTTTGGTCTTAAATTTTGTCACAATATAGAAAATTAAGCTAGCTTAACGTGGTCGTTGGAAATTTCAAACTCTAAATCAAAAGTTACGGACTATTTAGACATGTCAAGGCTATCGGCCAATTAAAATGATCGTTGGTGCTACTTGAGTAAAAGTTTATAAATGAAGCATAATGCATTGCATCACGCTTTTTGGGATACATTGGATTACTTGGAACCATTGTCTTTGCTCTTTGAGTCCCAGATGTTGTCACAATATAAGTAATTGATCTAGCTTAACGTGGGCGTTAAATTCGTGTCATTCCGTACTGTAAATCAAAAATTATGGAAAATATAGTGCAGACATGTTAAGTTGATTGGCAAGTTAAAATGATCATTCTATCGTTGGTGCTCCTTGAGTAAAGGATTTTAAATGAAGCATAATACATGACATCACACAGTTTGGGATACATTGGATTACTTGGAGACTTTGTTGTAACTCTTTTGGTCTCAAATTTTGTCACAATATAGAAAATTGAGCTAGCTTAATGTGGACATTGGATTCATGTCATTCTGAACTCTAAATCAAAAGTTACACCGATTTAGTGCGGACATGTCAAGTTGATTGCCCAGTTTAAATGATCATTCTAAACTGGTCATCGGTGCTCCTTAAGTAAAGGCTTATAAATGAAGCATACTGCATGGAGCATCTTGAGATACATTGGATTACTTGGAGGCCTTTTCGTAACACCTTTAGTCTCAAATGTTGTCACAGTATGGAAAATTGAGCTATCTTAACGTGGGTGTTGGACTCATACCATTTTCAGCTCTAAGCCAAAATTTAAACACGATTTAGTGCGGATATGTCAAGTTGACCAGCTAGTAAAAATGACCATTCTAAACTTATTATTGGTGCTCCTGGAGTAAAGGCTTATAAACGAAGCATAACGGATGGCATTACACACTTTGGAATAGATTGGATTACTTGGAGGCTTTGTCGTAGCTATTTCGGTTTTAAATTTTGTCACAATATAGAAAATTGAGCTTGCTTAACGTAGGTGTTGAATTCGGGTCTTTTTGAGCTCTAAATAAAAAGTTACGGACGATTTAGTGCGGACATGTCAAATTCATCGGCCAGTTAAAATGATCATTTTAAATTGATCATTGGTGCTCCTTTACTAAAGGCTCACAAATGAAGTATAATGCATGGTATCCCGCAGTTTGGGATACATTGGATTACTTGGAGACTTTTCATAGCTTTTTCAGTACCAAATATTGTCACAATATGGAAAATTGAGCTAGCTTAACTTGGGCATTGGATTCGTATCATTCAGAACTCTAAATCCCAATTTATGGTCGATTTAGTGTGAGTATGTCTAGTTGATCGGTCTGTTAAAATGATAATTCTAAACTCATCATTGGTGCTCTTTGAGTAAAGGCTTATTAAGGAAGCATAATGCATGGCATCACTCAGTTTGGTGAAGATTGGATTACTTGGAGGCTTTTCGTAGCTATTTTGGTGTCAAATTTTATTACAATATAGAAAATATAGCTAGCTTAACGTGGGCGTTGGATTCTTGTCATTCTGAACTCTAAATTAAAATTTTCAAACGATTTAGTGCGGACCGATAAAGTTCATCTGTGAGTTAAAATGATCATTTTAAAATGATAATGGCTCCTCCTTGAGTAAAGGCTTATAAATGAAGCATAATGTATGTCATTACGTAGTTTGGGATACATTGGATTACTTAGAGGATTTTTCATAGCGCTTTTAGAATCAAATGTTATCTCAATATGAAAAATTGAGCTAGCTTAACGTGTGCGTTGGACTCATGTCATTTTGAGCACTAAATCAAAAGTTAAAGACGATTTCGTGCCGATATGTCAAGTTGATCAGCTAGTTAAAATGATCATTCAAAACTGATCATCGTTTCTCCTTTAGTAAAGGCTTATAAATGAAGCATAATACATGGCATCACTCATTTTGGGATAGATTTGATTATTTGGAGGCTTTCTTGTAGCTATTTCGGTTTTAAATTTTGTCACGATATAAAAATTTGAGCTAGATTAACGTGGGGGTTGGATTCATGTCTTTCAATCTCAATTGTAAATCAAGCATAATGTATGGCATCACGCAGTTTGGGATACATTGGATTACTTGGAGGCTCTATAGTAGCTCTTTCATTGCTTGGAGGCGTTTTTGTTGCTATTTTTGGTATTAAATTTTGTCACAATATAGAAAATTGAGCTAGTTTAACGTTGGCATTGGACATTTTGAACTCTAAATCAAAAGTTACGGACGATTTAGTGCAGAGATGTCAAGTTGATCGGCCAGTTAAAATGATCATTGTTGTTCATTGAGTAAAAGCTTATAATTGAATCATAATGCATTGCATCACGCAGACATATTGGATTACTTGAAACATTTTTCTTAGCTCTTTCAGTCCCAAATGTTGTCGGAATATAAAAAATTGAGCTAGATTTACATGGGCGTTGTATTCATGTCATTCTCAACTCTAAATCAAAAATTACAGAAGATTTAGTGCGCACATGTTTAGTTGATCGGCCGGTTAAAATGATCATTAAAAACTGATCGTTGGTGCTCTTTTTGTAAAGGCTTATAAAGGAAGCATAATAAATGACACCCCGCACCTTGGGATACATTGGATTACTTGGAGACATTGTCGTAGCTCTTTTAGTCTCAATTGTTGTCACAGTATAGATAATTGAGCTAGCTTAATGTGGACGTTGGATTCGTGTCATTCTGAACTCTAAATCAAAAGTTACGGACGATTTAGTGCGGACATGTCAAGTTGATCGGCCAGTTAAAATGATCATTTTAAACTGGTCGTCGGTGCTCCTTAAGTAAAGGCTTATAAATGAAGCATAATGCATAGCATCACACAGCTTGGGATACATTGGATCACTTGGAGGCTTTTCGGTAACACTTTTAGCCTCAAATGTTGTCACAATATGGAAAATTGAGCTAGCTTTACGTGGGCGTTGGACTCATGTCATTTTGAGCTCAAAATCAAATGTTAAAGACAATTTAGGGCGGACATGTTAATTTGATGAGCTAGTAAAAATGATCATTCTAAACTAATCATTGGTGCTCCTTGATTAAAGGATTATAAATTAAGCATAATGCATGACATCACGCAGTTTGGGATACATTGGATTACTTGGAGGCTTTGTAGTAGCTCTTTCAATTTTCAAATGTTGTCACAATATGGAAATGGAGGTCGTTTAACGTGGGCATTGGACTCATGTCATTTTGAGCTCGAAATCAAAAGTTAAAGATGATTTAGTGCTGACATGTTAAGTTGATCAGCTAGTTAAAATGATCATTCTAAACTGATCATTGGTGCTCATTGAGCAAAGGTTTACAAATGAAGCATAATGCATGGCACCAGGCAATTTGGGATAGATTGGATTACTTGGAGGCTTTGTCGTAGCTATTCAGTACTGAATGTTGTCACAATATAGATAATAGAGCTAGCTTAACGTGGACGTTGGATTCGTGTCATTCTGAACTCTAAATCAAAAGTTACGGACGATTTAGTGCTGACATGTCAAGTTGATTGGCAAGTTAAAATGATCATTTTAAACTGGGCATCGGTGCTCCTTAAGTAAATGCTTATAAATGAAGCATAATGCATAGCATCACACAGCTTGGGATACATTGGACCACTTGGAGGCTTTTCCATAACACTTTTAGTCTCAAATGTTGTCACAATATGGAAAATTGAGCTAGCTTAACGTGGGCGTTGGACTCATGTCATTTTGAGCTAGAAATCAAATGTTAAAGATGATTTAGGGCGGACATGTAAAGTTGATCAGCTAGTAAAAATGATCATTCCAAACTGATCATTGGTGCTCCTTGATTAAAGGACTATAAATGAAGCACAATGCATGACATAATGCAGTTTGGGATACATTGAATTACTTGGAGGCTTTGAAGTAGCTATTTCAATTTTCAAATGTTGTCACAATATAAAAAATTGAGGTCGTTTAACGTGGGCGGTTGACTCATGTCATTTTGAGCTCTAAATCAAAAGTTAAAGACGATTTAGTGCTGACATGTCAAGTTGATCAGCTAGTTAAAATGATCATTCTAAATGATCATTGGTGCTCATTGAGCAAAGGCTTACAAATGACGCATAATGTGTGGCACCAGGAAATTTGGATAGATTGGATTACTTGGAGGCTTTGTCGTAGCTATTTCAGTAGCAAATGTTGTCAAAATATAGATAATTGATCTAGCTTAACGTGGACGTTGGATTCGTGTCATTCTGAACTCTAAATCAAAAGTTACGGACGATTTAGTGCTGGCATGCCAAGTTGATTGGCCAGTTAAAATGATCATTTTAAACTGGGCATCGGTGCTCCTAAAGTAAATGCTTATAAATGAAGCACAATGCATAGCATCACACAGCTTGGGATACATTGGATCACTTGGAGGCTTTTCCGTAACACTTTTATTCTCAAATGTTGTTACAATATGGAAACTTGAGCTAGCTTAACGTGGGCGTTGGACTCATGTCATTTTGAGCTCGAAATCAAATGTTGAAGACGATTTAGGGCGGACATGTCAAGTTGATCAGCTAGTAAAAATGTTCATTCTAAACTGATCATTGGTTTTCCTTGATTAAAGGATTATAAATGAAGCATAATGCATGGCATCACACAGTTTGGGATACATTAGATTACTTGGAGGCTTTGTAGTAGCTCTTTCAATTTTCAAATGTTGTCACAATATGGAAAATTGAGGTCGTTTAACGTGGGCGTTGGACTCATGTCATTTTGAGCTCTAAAACAAAAGTTATAGACGATTTTGTGCTGACATGTCAAGTTGATCAGCTAGTTAAAATGATCATTCTAAACTTATCACTGGTGCTCATTGAGCAAAGGCTTACAAATGAAGCATACTGCATGTCACCAGGCAATTTGGGATAGATTGAATTACTTGGACGCTTTGTCGTAGCTATTTCAGTAGCAAATGTTGTCACAATATAGATAATTGAGCTAGCTTAACGTGGACGTTGGATTCGTGTCGTTCTGAACTCTAAATCAAAAGTTACGGACGATTTAGTGCGGACATGTCAAGTTCATCGGCCAGTTAAAATGATCATTTTAAACTGGTCATCGGTGCTCCTTAAGTAAAGGCTTATAAATGAACCATAATGCATAGCATCACACAGCTTGGGATACATTGGATCACTTGGAGGCTTTTCCGTAACACTTTTAGTCTCAAATGTTGTCACAATATGGAAACTTGAGCTAGCTTAACGTTGGCGTTGGACTCATGTCATTTTGATTCGTGTCATTTAGAACAATAAATCAAAAGTTACGGACAATTGAGCGCGGACATGTCAAGTTTATCCGCCAGTTAAAATGATCATTCTAAACTAATCATTGGTGCTCCTTGAGTAAAGGGTTATAAATGAAGCATAATGGATGGCATCACGCAGTTTGGGATACATTGGATTACTTGGAGGCTTTTTCGTAGCTCTTTTAGTGAAAAATGTTGTCACTATATAGAAAATTGAGCTAGCTTACGTGGGCATTGGGTTCGTGTCATTCGGAACTCTAAATTAAAATATACGTACAATTAGTGTGGACATGTCAAGATGATCGGCTAGTTAAAATGATCATTCTACACTGATCATTGGTTCTCTTTAAGTACAGGCTTATAAATGAAGCATAATGCATGGCTTGACACAGTTTGGGATACATTCGATTACTTGGAGGCTTTGTCTTAGCTCTTTCAGTTTTAAATGTCGTCACAATATGGAAAATTGAGCTAGCTTAACGTGAGCCTTGGATTCGTTTCATTCCGTACACTAAATCAAAAGTTACAGACGATTTAGTGCGAACATGTAATGTTGATCGGCCAGTTAAAATGATTATTCTAAACTGATCATTGGTGCTCCTTAAGTAAAGGCTTATAAATGAAGCATAATGCATGACATCACGCAGTTTGAGATAGATTGGATTACTTGGAGGCTCTTTCGTAGCTATTTCGGACTTAAAATTTGTCACAATATTAAAATTATGCTAGCTTAACGTGGCCGTTAGATTTGTGTTATTTTGAGCTCTAAATCAAAAACTACGGACGATTTAGTGCAGACATGTCAAGTTGATCGGCCAGTTAAAATGATCATTCTAAACTGATCATTGGTGCTCCTTGAGTAAAGGGTTATAAATGAAAGCATAATGGATGGCATTATGCAGCTTAGGATATATTGGATTATTTGGAGTCTTTGTCGTAGATCTTTTAGTCTAAAATATTTTTACAATATAGAAATTGAGCTATCTTAACGTGGGCATTGGATTCGTGTCATTCGGAACTCAAAATCAAAATTTAGGTACGATTCAGTGTGGACATGTCAAGTTGATCGGCCAATTAAAATTATCATTTAAAACTGATTATTTGTGCTCCTTGAGTATAGGCTTATAAATGAAGCATAATGCATGGCATCATGCAGTTTTGGATACATTGGATTACTTGGAGGGTTTGTCATAGCTGTTTCAGACAACAGAAAATTGAGCTTGCTTAACATGGGCGTTGGATACGTGTCTTCTCAACTTTAAATCAAAAATTACAGAAGATTTAGTGCAGACATGTCAAGTTTACAAACCAGTTTAAATGATCATTTTAAACTGATCATTGGTGCTCCTTGACCAAAGGTTTACAAATGAAGCATAATGCATGGTATCACGAAGTTTGGGATACTTTCGATTAGTTGGAGGCTTTGTCGTAGCTATTTCATTCTTAAATTTTGTCACAACATAAAAAATTGAGCTAGCTTAACGTGGGCAATGGATTCGTTTCATTATAAACTCAAAATCAAAAGTTAGTGACGATTAAATGCGGACATGTCAAGTTGATAGTTCAGTTAAAATGATCATTCTAAACTGATCACTGGTGCTCTTTGAGAAAAGACATACAAATGAAGTATAATGCATGGCCTCATGTAGTTTGGAATAGATCGGATTGTTAGAGGCTTTGTCGTAGCTCTTTCAGTCTCAAATGTTGTCATAATATAGAAAATTGATCTAGCTTAACGTGGTCACTTGACTCGTGTCACTCTGAACTATAAATCAAAAGTTATAGAAGATTTTGTGCGACATGTCAAGTTGATCGGCCAGTTAAAATGATCATTCGAAACTAATCATTGGTGTTCCTTGAGTAAAGGCTTAAAATGAAGCATAATGTATGGCATCACACAGTTTAGGATAGATTGGATTACTTGAGGCTTTGTCTAGCTCTTTCAGTCTCAAATGTTGTCACATTATGAAGAATTGAGCTAGCTTAACGTGGACGTTGGATTTGCGATCCAAATCAAAAGTTAAAGATGATTTAGTGTAGATATGTCACGTTGATCAGCTAGTTAAAATGATAATTCTAAACTGATAATTGGTCCTCATTGTGCAAAGTTTTACAAATGAAGCATAATGCATGGCATCACGGAGTTTGGGATTGATTGAATTACTTGGAGATTTTGTCGTAGCTATTTAGGTCTTATATTTTGTGACAATATAGAAAATTGAGCTAGCTTAACATAGGTGTTGGATTCGTGTCACTCTCAACTATGAATAAAAAGCTAAAGACGATTTAGTGCGGGCATATCAAGTTGATCGGCCAGTTAAATTGATCATTCTAAATTGATCATTGCTGCTCACTGAACAAAGGTTTACAAATGAATCATCATGCATGGCATCACACAGTTTCAGATAGATAGGCTTACGTGGATACTTTGTCATAGCTATTTTGGTCCTAAATTTTGTCACAATATAGAAAATTGAGCTAGATTAACGTGGGTTTTGGATTTGTGTCATTCGGAACTCTAAATCAAAAGTTACGAACGATTTAGTGCGACATATCAAGTTCATTGGCGAGTTAAAATGATTATTCTAAACTGATTAATGGTGTTCCTTAAGTAAAGGCTTATAAATGAAGAATAATGCATGGTATCACACACTTTAGGATATATTGGATTACATTGAGCCTTTGCCTAGCTCTTTCAGTCTCAAATCTTGTTACAATATGGAAAATTGAGCTAGGTAATGTGGGTGTTAGATTCATATCATTTTGAGTTCTAAATCAAAAGTTCAAGACGATTTAATGCAGACATGTCAAGTTGATCAACCAGTTAAATTGATTATTCTAATTGAACATTAGTGCTCACGGAGCAAGTGTTTACAAATGAAGCATAATGCATGACATCATAAATTCTGAGATAGAATGGATTACTTGGAGACTGTTTTGAAGCTATCTCGGTTCTAAATTTTGTCACAATATAGAAAATTGAGCTAGCTTACCTAGATGTTGGATTTGTGTCTTTCTGAACTCTAAATAAAAAGTTACGAACGATTCAATGTGAAATTTCAAGTTCATCGGCCAGTTAAAATGATTATTTTAAACTGATCATTGGTGCTCTTGAGTAAAAGCTTATAAATGAAGCATAATAAATGGCATCACGATGTTTAGGATATATTGGATTACATTGAGGCTTTGTTGAGCTCTTTCCGTGTCAAATGTTGTTACAATATGGAAAATTGAGCTATCTTAATGTGGGCTTTGGATTCATGTGATTTTGAGCTCTAAGTCAAAAGTTAAAAACGATTTAGTACAAACATGTCAAGTTGATCCGCTAGTTAAAGTGATAATTCTAAACATGGATAGGTTGGATTACTTGGAGACTTTGTCGTAGCTATTTTGTTCTTAAATTTTGTAACAATGAAGAAAATTGAGCTAGTTTAACGTGGGCGTTGGATTTGTGTCATTCTGAACTCTAAATCACAAGTTTAAGATGATTTAATGTGGACAAGTCAAGTTGATCAGCTAGTTAAAGTGATCATTCTAAACTGATAATTGGTGCTCATTGAGCAATGGTTTACAAATGAAGCATAATGTATGGCATCACAATAAGCATAATGTATGGCATCACATGGATTGATTGGATTACTTGGAGACTTTGTCGTAGCTATTTCAGTCAAAAATTTTACGATAATATAGAAAATTGAGCTAGTTTAACATAGGCGTTTGATTCGTGTCATTCTAAACTGATCATTTACGAACGGTTTAGTGCGGACATGTCAAGTTGATTGGCCAGTTAAAATGATCATTCTAAACTGATCATTGGTGGTCATAGAGCAAAGGTTTACAAATGAAGCATAATGCATGGCATCACGCAGTCGGGGATAGAATGGATTACTTGGAGGCATTGTTATAGCTATTTCGGACTTAAATTTTGTCACAATATAGAAAATTGAGCTAGCTTAATGTGGGCATTGAATTCGTGCATTCTGAACTCTAAATCAAAAGTTACAAACGATTTAGTGCGGATATGTCAAGTTAAAATAATCATTATCAACTGATCATAGGTGCTCATTCAGAAAAGGGTTTCAAATTAAGCCTAATGCATGGCATCACGTAGCTGGGGATAGAGTGGAATACTTGGAGGCTTTGTTGCAGCTATTTTGGTCATAAAGTTTTGTCACAATGTAGAAAATTGAGCTAGTTTTATGTGGGCGTTGAACTCGTGTCATTCGGAACTCTAAATCAAAAGTTACGAACGATTTAGTGTGGACATGCTAAGTTGATTGGCCAGTTAAAATGATCATTTTAAGCTGATCATTGGTGCTCATTGAGAAAAGGTTTACAAATGAAGCACAATGCATGGTATCATGCAGTTGGAGATGGATTGGAATACTCCGAGTCTTTGTTGTAGCTATTTGGTCCTAAATTTTGTCACAATATATAAAATTATCTAGCTTAACGTCAGTGTTGGATTCGTGTCATTTTGAACTTTGAATCAAAACTTAAAGACGATTTAGTACGCACATGCCAAGTTGATCGGATATTTAAAACAATCATTAGTGCTTCTTGGTTAAAGGCATATAAATCAAGCATAATGCATGGCATCATGCAGTTTGGGATAGATATGATTATTTGAAGGCCTTGTCGTAGCTCTTTTAGATTCGAATGTTGTCACAATATAGAAAATTGAGCTAGCATAACGTGGGCGTTGGATTTGTGTCATTCTGATCACTAAATCAAAAGTTACCGAAGATTTAGTGCCGACATGTCAAGTTAATCGGCTAGTTATAATGATCATTCTAACTGATCTTTGGTGCTCATTGAGTAAAGGCTTATTATCAAAGCATAATGCATTGCATCAAGCAGATTACGATAGATTCGATTACTTGGAGACATTGTCATAGCTATTTCAGTCTTAAATTTTTTCACAATATAGAAAATTCGGCTAGCTTAATGCGGGGGTTGGATTCGTGTAATTTCGAGCGCTGAATCATAAGTTACTGACGATTTAGTGCGGACATATAAAGTTAATCGGCAAGTTAAAATGATCATTCTCAACTTGATCATTTGTGCTCTTTGAGTAAAGGATTATTAATCCAGCATATCGCATGGGATCACATTCTTTGCGATAGATTCGATTACTTGGAAGCTATTTCTGTCTTAAATTTTGTCACACTATAGAAAAATGAGCTAGCTTAACATTGGCATTTGATTTTTGTCATTCTGAGCTATGAATTAAAAGTAACAGACTATTTCGTGCAGACATGTCAAGTTGACCGGCTAGTTGAAATGATCATTCTAAACTGTTCATTGGTGCTCACTGAGTAAAGGCCTTTTAATGAAGCATAATGCATGGCATCAAGCAGATTTTGATAGATTGGATTACTTGGAGGCTTTATAACAGCTATTTTAGTCTTAATGTTTTTCACAATATAGGAAATTAAGTTAGCTTAACGTGACCGTTGGATTCGTGTCACTCCGAGTTCTGAATCAAAAGTTATAGACGATTTAGTGCGGACATGTCAAATTGATCTTCCAATTAAAATGATCATTCTAAACAGATAATTGGTGCTCATTGCGTAAAGGCTTATTAATGAAGCATAATGCATGACATCACACAAATTGCGAGAATAAAGTACTTGGAGGCCTTGTGGAAGCTATTTCCGTTTTAAACTTTTACAAAATATAGAAAATTGAGGTAGTTTAACGTGTGTTTGTGATTCGTGTCATTCTGAGCTCTGAATCAAAAGTTACAAACGATTTTTTTCCGACATGTCAAGTTTATCGGCCGTTAAAATAAACAATCTAAACTGATCATTGGTGCTCATTGAGTAAAGGCTTATTAATGAAGCATAATGCATGGCATCAAGCAGATTGTGATAGATTGGATTCCTTGGAGGCTTTGTAATAGCTATTTCAGTCTTAAATTTTTTCACAATATAGAAAATTGAGTTAGTTTAACGTGAGCGTTAAATTGATTCGTGTCACTCTGAGCTTTGAATCAAAAGTTATTGACGATTTAGTGCGGACGTGTCAAGTTGTTCTCCCAATTAAAATTATCATTCTAAACTGATCATTGGTGCTCATTGAGTAAAGGCTTATAAATGAAGCATAATGCGTGACATCACACAGTTTGCGATAGATTCAAGTACTTGGAGGCCTTGTCGTAGCTATTTCAGTTTTATATTTTCACATAATATAGAATATTAAGGTAGTTTAACGTGGGTGTGTGATTCGGGTCATTCTGAGTTATGAATCAAACGTTACGGATGATTTTTTGCCGACGCGTCAAGTTGATCGGCTAGTTAAAAAGATCATTCTAAACTGATACTTGGTGCTCATTGGGTAAAGGCTTATTAATCAAGCATAATGCATGGCATCAAGAAGATTGTGATAAACTGGATTACTTGGAGACTTTGTAATAGCTGTTTCAGTCATAATTTTTTTCACAATATAGGAAATTGAGTTAGGTTAACGTGAGCGTTGGATTCGTGTCACTCCGAGTTCTGAATAAAAAGTTATAGAAGATTTAGTACAAAAATGTCAAGTTGATCTTCCAATTAAAATGATCATTCTAAACTGATAACTGGTGCTCATTGAGTAAAGGCTTATTAATGAAGCATAATGCGTGACATCACACAGTTTACGATAGATTCAAGTACTTGGAGGCCTTGTTGAAGTTATTTCAGTCTTAAATTTTAACACCATATAGAAAATTGATGTAGTTTAACGTGGGCGTGTAATTCGTGTCATTCTTAGCTCTGAATCAAAAGCTACGGATGATTTTTTTGTCGACATGTCAAGTTGATCGACCAGTTAAAATGATCATTCTAAATTGATCATTGGTGCTCATTGAGTAAAGGCTTATTAAAGAATCATAATGCATGGCATCAAGCAGATTGTGATAGATTGGAGTCCTTGGAGGCTTTGTCATAGCTATTTCGGTTTCAACTTTTTTCACAATATAGGAAATTGAGTTACCTTAAAGTGAGTGTTGGATTCATGTCACTCTGAGTTCTGAATCAAAAGTTGTAGACGACTTAGTGCGGACAAGTCAAGTTGTTCTGCCAATTAAAATTATCATTCTAAACTGATCATTGGTTCTCATTGAGTAAAGGCTTATTAATGAAGCATAATGCGTGACAACACACAGTTTACGATAGATTCAAGTACTTGGAGGCCTTGCTCTAGCTATTTCAGTTCTATATTTTCACAAAGTATAGAGTATTAAGGTAGTTTAAGATGGGTGTGTGATTCGTGTCATTCTGAGCTACGAATCAAAACATACGGATGATTTCTTGCTGACATATCAAGTTGATCGGCCAGTTAAAATGATCATTCTAAACTTATACTTTGTGTTCATTGAGTAAAGGCTTATTAATCAAGCATAATGCATGGCATCACCTTGTTTGCGATAGATTCCATTACTTGAAAGCTTTTTCATAGCTATGTCAGTTTTAAATTGTGTCACACTATAGAAAATTGGGCGAGCTTAACGTGGACATTGAATTCGTGTCATTCTGAGCTCTGAATCAATAATTACGGGCGATTTGGTGCAGACATGTCAAATTGACCGATTAGATAAAATTATCATTAAAAACTAATCATTGGTGCTCATTGAGTAAAGGTTTATTAATGATGCATAATGCATGGCATCAGGCAATTTGTAATAGATTCGATTACTTGGAGGCGTTGTCATAGCTCTTTTGGTCATAAGTTTTTTCACAATATAGAAAATTGAGCTACCTTAATGTGGGCGTTAATTTCGTGTCTTTCTGAGCTTTGAACCAGAAGTTACGGACGATTTTGTGCAGACATGTCAAGTTAATCGGCGAGTAAAAATGATCATTCTAAACTGATCATTGGTCCTCATTGAGTAAAGGCTTACTGCATAGGATCACGCTTTTTGCGATAAATTCACTTACTTGGAAGCTTTGTTGTAGCTATTTCAGTCTTAAATAGAAAATTTAGCTAGCATAACATGGCGTTGGATTTGTGTCATTCTGAGCTCTGAATCAACTGTTATAGACAATTTAGTGCGTACAATTTGAGTTGATCGGCTAGTTATAATGATCATTCTAAACTGATCATTGGTGCTCATTGAGTAAAGGCTTATTACGAAGCATAATGCATGGCATTAAGCAGTTTGCGATAGATTCAATTACTTGGAGGCGTTGTCGTAGCTATTTCAGTCTTAAACTTTGTCACAATATAGTAAATTCAGCTAGTTTAATGCGGGTGTTGGATTCGTGTCATTGTGACCGCTGAATCAGAAGTTACAGACGATTTAGTGCAGAGATGTCAAGTTAATCAGCGAGTTCAAATGATCATTCTTAACTGATCATTTGTATTCATTGAGTAAAGGCATATTAATCCAGCATAACGCATGGTGTCACGTTTTTTGCGATAGATTCGATTACTTGGAAACTTTGTCGTAGTTATTTTAGTCTTAAATTTTGTCACACTATAGAAAAATGAGCTAGCTTAACATGGGCATTTGATTCTTGTCATTCCGATCTTTGAACTAAAAGTTACACAGGATTTCGTGCAGACATGTCAAGTTGACCAGCTAGTTGAAATGCTCATTCTAAACTGATCATTGGTGCTCACTGAGTAAAGGATTATTAATGAAGCATAATGCATGGCATCAAGAAGATTATGATAGATTGGATTACTTGGAGACTTTGTAATAGCTGTTTCAGTCAGAAATTTTTTCACAATATAGGAAATTGAGTTAGCTTAACGTGAGCGTTGGATTCGTTTCACTCCGAGTTCTGAATAAAAAGTTATAGATGATTTAGTATGGAAATGTCAAGTTGATCTTCCAATTAAAATCATCATTCTAAACTGATAATTGGTGCTCATTAAGTAAAGGCTTATTAATGAAGCATAATGCATGACATCAGAACGTTTGTGATAGATTCAAGTACTTGGAGGCCTTGTTGAAGTTATTTCAGTTTTAAATTTTAACACAATATAGAAAATTGTCGAAGTTTAACGTGCGCGTGTGATTCGTGTCATTCTGAGCTCTGAATCAAAAGTTACGGACGATTTTTTGTCGACATGTCAAGTTGATCGACCAGTTAAAATTATCATTCTAAATTGATCATTGGTGCTCACTGAGTAAAGGCTTCTTAATGAAGCATAATGCATGGCATCAAGCAGATTGTGATAGATTGGATTCCTTGGAGGCTTTGTAATAGCTATTTGGGTCTTGTTTTTTTCACAATATAGGAAATTGAGTTACCTTAAAGTGAGCGTTGGATTCATGTCACTCTGAGCTCTGAATCAAAAGTTATAGACGATTTAGTGCGGACATATCAAGTTGTTTGGCCAATTAAAATTATCATTGGTGCTCATTGAGTAAAGGCTTATTAATGAAGCATAATGCATGACAACACACACTTTACGATAGATTCAAGTACTTTGAGGCCTTGCTGTAGCTATTTCAGTTCTATATTTTCACACAATATAGAATATTTAAGGTAGTTTAACATGGGCGTGTGATTCGTGTCATTCTGAGCTCCGAATCAAAAGTTACGGACGATTTCTTGCTGACATGTCAAGTTGATCGGCCAGTTAAAAAGATCATTATAAACTGATACTTGGTGCTCATTGGGTAAAAGCTTATTAATCAAGCACAATGCATGGCATCACCCTGTTTGCGATAGATTCAATTACTTGAAAGCTTTTTCATAGCTATGTCAGTTTTAAATTGTGTTAAACTATTGAAAATTGGGTGAGCTTAACGCGGACATTGGATTCGTGTCATTATGAGCTCTGAATCAATAATTATGGGAGATTTCGTGCGGACATGTCAAGTTGACCGATTCGATAAAAACTAATCATTGGTGCTCATTGAGTAAAGGTTTATTAATGAGGCATAATGCATGGCATCAAGCAATTTGCGATAGATTCGATTACTTGGAGGCGTTGTCATAGCTCTTTCTGTTATAATTTTTTCACAATATAGAAAATTGAGCTAGCTTAATGTGGGCATTAAATTCGTGTCATTCTGAGCTCTGAATCAGAAGTTACGGACGCTTTTGTGCGGACATGTCATGTTAATCGGTGAGATAAAATGATCATTCTAAACTGATCCATTGTCCTCATTGAATAAAGGCTTATTAATCAAGCATACTGCTTGGGATCATGCTGTTTGCGATAAAATCACTTACTTGGAAGCTTTGTTGTAGCTATTTCAGTCTTAAATTTTGTTACACTATAGAAAATTGAGCTAGCATAACGTGGGCGTTGGATTTGTGTCATTCTGAGCTCTGAATCCAAAGTTTCAAACGATTTAGTGCGGACATGTCAAGTTAATCGGCTAGTTATAATGATCATTCTAAACTGATCTTTGGTGCTCATTGAGTAAAGGCTTATTAACAAAGCATAATGCATGGCATTAAGCAGTTTGCGATAGATTCAATTACTTGGAGGCATTGTCGTACCTATTTCAGTCTTAAATTTTATCACAATATAGAAAATTCAGCTAGTTTAATGCGGGCATTGGATTCGTGTCATTCTGACCGCTGAATCAGAAGTTACAGACGATTTAGTGCGGAGATGTCAAGTTAATCGGCGAGTTAAAATGATCATTCTTAACTGATCATTTGTACTCATTGAGTAAAGGCTTATTAATCCAGCATAACGCATGGTATCACGTTGTTTGCGATAGATTCGATTACTTGGAAACTTTGTCGTAACTATTTTAGTCTTAAATTTTGTCAGACAATGGAAAAATGAGCTAGCTTAACATGGGCATTTGATTCTTGTCATTCCGAGCTATGAATTAAAACTTACACACGATTTCGTGCAGACATGTCAAGTTGACCGGCTAGTTGAAATGATCATTCTAAACTGATCATTTGTGCTCATTGAGTAAAGGCTTATTAATGAAGCATAATGCATGACATCACGCTGTTTGCGTTAGATTCGCTTACTTGGAAGCTTTGGTTGTAGCTATTTCAGTGTTAAATTTTGTTACACTATAGGAAATTGAGCTAGCATAACGTGGGCGTTGGATTTGTGTAATTCTGAGCTCTAAATCAAAAGTTAGAGACGATTTAGTCCGGAAATGTGATGTTGATCGGCTACATTTAATGATCATTCCAAACTGATCTTTGGTGCTCATTGAGTAAAGGCTTATTAACAAAGGATAGTGCATGGCATCAAGCAGTTTGCGATAGATTCGATTACTTGGAGGCGTTGTCGTAGCAATTTCAGTCTTAAATTTTTTCACAATATAGAAAATTCAGCTAGCTTAATGCGGGCGTTTGATTCGTGTCATTCTGAGCTATGAATTAAAAGTTACGGACGATTTTGTGCGGACATGTCAAGTTGACTGGCTAGTTTAAATGATCATTCTAAACTGATCATTTGTGGAATACGAAATCAACACCCAAATTGTGTTTCAAGACTTTGGTCTTAAGGAACGAAATTATGGATCGAAAGGGATATGATTTCGTACTATCGAACTGAACGTGAAGTTTATTATGTAAAATAGTCTCTGTACGCTTTTTGAGATCAATCTTATGTATTGCCTTTCGGCTACAATTAATTTGTACTTGTAGTAACCCTAGTCAAATCTCCGAGATTATGGCAACAGTATTCATCATGTTCTCCATCGATCTCTCAACCGACTTTGGTATCTCACCGAATTACGACCTCGTAGATTTGGGTCGCTGGGCTGGACACATCACCTAAATGGGCTGAAGGCCCACGTCGAACAGGTAGGTGCTTTGGGCCGAGCTCGAGGAGTCAGGATTGACTCCAACATCATTGGTGCTCATTGAGTAAAGGTTTATTAATGAAGCATAATGCATGGCATCAAGCACATTGTGATATATTGGATTACTTGGAGGCTTCCTAATAGCTATTTCAGTCTTAAAAGTTTTTCACAATATAGGAAGTTGAGTTAGATTAACGTGAGCGTTGGATTCGTGTCATTCTGAGCTCGGAATCAAAAGTTGTAGACAATTTAGTGCGCACATGTCAAGTTGATTTTGCCAATTCAAATGATCATTCTAAACTGATCATTGGTGCTCATTGAGTAAAGGCTTATTAATGAAGCATAACGCGTAACATCACACAGTTTGCGATAGATTCAAGTACTTGGAGGCTTTTTTTTTAGCTATTTCAGTTTTAAAATTTTACACAATATAGAAAAGTGAGGTAGTTTAACGTGGGTGTTTGATTCGTGTCATTCAGAGCTCTGAATCAAAAGTTAAGGTTGATTTCTTGCTGACATGTCAAATTGATCAGCTAGTTAAAATGATCATTCTAAAGTGATAATTAGTGCTCATTGAGTAACGGCTTCTTAAAAAAGCATAATGCATGGCGTCACGCTGTTTGCGATAGATTCGCTTACTTGGAAGCTTTGTTGTAGCTATTTCAGTCTTAAATTTTGTTACATTATAGAAAATTGAGCTGTCATAACGTGAGCGTTGGATTTGTGTCATTCTGAGCTCTGAATCAAAAGTTACAGATGATTTAGTGCGGACATGTCAAGTTGATCGGCTAGTTATAATGATCATTGGTGCTCATTGAGTAAAGGCGTATTAACAAAGCATAATGCATGGCATCAAGCAGTTTGCGATAGATACAATTACTTGGAGGCCTTGTCGTAGCTATTTCAATCTTAAATTTTGTCCCAATATAGAAAATTGACCTAGCTTAATGTGGGCGTTGGATTCGTGTCATTCTGATTGCTGAATCAGAAGTTACAGACGATTTGGGGCAGACATGTCAAGTTAATCGGCGAGTTAAAATGATCATTCTCAACTGATCATTGTGCTCATTGAGTAAAGGCTTATTAATCCAGCATAATGCATGGCATCACGCTTTTTGCGATAGATTCGATTACATGGAAGCTTTGTGGTAGCTATTTCAGGATTAAATTTTGTCACACTATACAAAAATGAGCTAGCTTAACGTGGACATTTGATTCGTGTCATTCTGAGCTATGAATTAAAAGTTACATACGATTTCGTGTAGACATTTCAAGTTGAACGGCTGGTTGAAATGATCATTCTTAACTGATCATTGGTGCTCATTGAGTAAAGGTTTATTAATGAAGCATAATGCATGGCATCAAGCATATTGTGATACATTGGATTACTTGCAGGCTTTTTAATAGCTATTTTAGTCTTAAAGTTTTTCACAGTATAGGAAATTGAGTTAGCTTAACGTGAGCATTAGATTCGTGTCATTGTGAGCACTGAATCAAAAGAAATAAATGCTTTAGTACAGACATGTCAAGGTTATCTGCCAATTAAAATGATCATTCTAAACTGATCATAGCTACTCATTCTGTAAAAGCTTGTTAATGAAGCATAATGCGTGACATCACACAGTTTGCGATAGATTCAATTACTTGGAGGCTTTGTTGTAGCTATTTCAGTCTTAAATGTTCACACAATATTGAAAATTGAGGTAGTTTAAGGTGGGCGTTTGATTCTTGTCATTCTGAGCTCTTAATCAAAAGTTACGGACGATTTCTTGCCGACATGTCAAGTTGATTGGCCAGTTAAAATGATCATTCTAAACTGATCATTTTTGGTCAATTAAAAAAGTCTTATTAATCAAGCATAATGCATGGCATCACGTTTTTTGTAATAGATTCGATTACTTGGAAACTTTTGTAGCTGTTTTAGTTAAAAAAATTTTACATTATAAAAAATTGAGCTACTATATCATGGGTGTTGGATTTCTGTCATTCTGAGCTACGAATCAAAAGTTACAGACGATTTAGTGCAGACATGTCAAGTGGATCGGCTAGTTATAATGATCATTCTAAACTGATCATTGGTGCTCATTGAGTAAAGGCTTATTAACGAAGAATAATGCATGGCATCAAGTAGTTTACAATAGATTCGATTACTTGGAGTTGTTGTTGTAGGTATTTCAGTATTAAATTTTGTCACAATATAAAAAATTTAGGTAGATTAATGTGCCCGTTGGATTCGTGTCATTCGGAGCTCTCATTTAGAAGTTACGGACGATTTTGTGCGGACATGTCGAGTTAATCGGCGAGTTAAAATGATCATTCTCAAATGTTAGTTTGTCCTCTTTGAGTAAAAGCTTATTAATCTTGCATAATGCATGGCATCACGCTGTTTACGATAGATTCGATTAGTTTGAAGATTTGTCGTAGCTATTTCAGTCTCAAAGTTTGTCACACAATAGAAAATGAGCTAGCTTAATGTGCGCATTTGATTCGTCTCATTCTGAGCTCTGAAATAAAAGTCACGGACGATTTTGTGCGGACGTGTCAAGTTGACGGGCTAGTTGAAAGGAATATTCTAAACTGATCATTGGTTCTCATTGATTAAAGGCTTATTAATGAAGCATAATGCATGACATCAAGCTGATTGTGATAGATTGGATTACTTGGGGGCTTTGTAATAGCTATCTCTCTCCTAAATCTTTTCATAATATAGAAAATTGAGGTAGCTTATCGTGTGTGTTAGATTCGTGTCATTCGGAGCTCTCAATCAAAATTTATAGACGATTTAGTGTGGATATCTGAAGTTGTTCTGCAATTAAAATGATCAGTCTAAACTAATCATTGGTGCTCATTGAGTAATGGGGCTTAATAATGAAGCATAATGCGTTGCATCACACAATTTGCAATAGATTCAACTTCTTGGAGGCCTATGTTGTAGCTATTTCAGTCTTATATTTTCACACAATATAGAAAATTGAGGTAGTTTAACGTCGGCGTTTGATTCGTGTCATTCGGAGCTCTGAATCAAAAGTTATAGATGATTAATGCGGGCATGTCAAGTTGACCTGCCAGTTAAAATGATCATCTTAAACTGATCATTGCTGCTCATGGAGTAAATGCTTATTAATCAAGCATAATGTGTGGCATCACGCAGTTTGCGATAGATTTGATTACTTGAAGGCTTTGTCGTAGCTATTTCAATCTTCAATTTTGAGCAATATAGAAAATTGAGCTAGCTTAACGTGGGCATTGGATTCTTTCATTCTAAGCACAAAATAAAACGTTACGGACGATTTCTTGCCAACATGTCAAGTTGATCGGCTAGTTAAAATGATCATTCTAAACTGATTGGTGCTCATTGAGTAAAGGCTTATTAATCAAGAAAAATGAATGGCATCACGCTGTTGGTGATAGATTCACTTTCTTGGAAGCTTTAGTGTAGATATTTTGTTACACTACAGAAATTAGAGCTAGCATAACGTGGGTGTTGGATTTGTGTCATTCTGAGCTCTGAATCAAAAGTTATAAACGATTTAGTGTTTACAGTTCGAGTTGATCGGCTAGTTGTAATGATCATTCTAAACTGATCATTGGTGCTCATTGAGTAAAGTCATATTAACGAAGCATAATGCATAGCATCAAGCAGTTTGCAATAGATTCGATTACTTGGAGGCGTTTTCGTAGCTATTTCAGTCTTAAATTTTATAACAATATATAAAATTGCGCTAGCTTAATGTAAGCATTGGATTCATGTCATTCTAAGCTCTGAATCAGAAGTTACGGACGATTTTTTGTGGACATCAAGTTAATCGGCGAGTTAAAAAGATCATTCTCAACTGATCATATGTGCTGATCGAGTAATGGCTTATTAAAAAGTTACGGACGATTTCTTGCTGACATGTCAAGTTGATCGGCCAGTTAAAAAGATCATTATAAACTGATACTTGGTGCTCATTGAGTAAAGGCTTATTAATCAAGCACAATGCATGGCATCACCCTGTTTGCGATAGATTCAATTACTTGAAAGGTTTTTCATAGCTATGTCAGTTTTAAATTGTGTCACACTATTGAAAATTGGGTGAGCTTAATACGGACATTGGATTCGTGTCATTATGAGCTCTGAATCAATAATTACGGGAGATTTTGTGCGGACATGTCAAGTTGACCGATTAGATAAAATGATCATTAAAAACTAATCATTTGTGCTCATTGAGTAAAGGTTTATTAATGAAGCATAATGCATGGCATCAAGCAATTTGCGATAGATTCGATTACTTGGAGGCGTTGTCATAGCTCTTTCTGTCATAGTTTTTTTCACAATGTAGAAAATTGAGCTAGCTTAATGTGGGCGTTAAATTCGTGTCATTCTGAGCTCTGAATCAGAAGTTACGGACGATTTTGTGCGGACATGTCAAGTTAATCGGCGAGATAAAATGATCATTCTAAACTGATCAATTGTCTCCATTGAGTAAAGGCTTATTAATCAAGCATACTGCTTGGGATCACGCTGTTTGCGATAAAATCAATTACTTGGAAGCTTTGTTGTAGCTATTTCTGTCTTAAATTTTGTTACACTATAGAAAATTGAGCTAGCATAACGTGGGCGTTGGATTTGTGTCATTCTGAGCTCTGAATCAAAAGTTTCAAACGATTTAGTGCGGACATGTCAAGTTAATCGGCTAGTTATAATGATCATTCTAAACTCATCTTTGGTGCGCATTGAGTAAAGGCTTATTAACAAAGCATAATGCATGGCATTAAGCAGTTTGCGATAGATTCAATTACTTGGAGGCTTGTCGTAGCTATTTCATTCTTAAATTTTATCACAATATAGAAAATTCAGCTAGTTTAATGCGGGTGTTGAATTCGTGTCATTCTGACCGCTGAATCAGAAGTTACAGACGATTTAGTGCGGAGATGTCAAGTTAATCGGCGAGTTAAAATGATCATTCTTAACTGATCATTTGTACTCATCGAATGAAGGCTTATTAATCCAGCATAACGCATGGTATCACGTTGTTTGCGATAGATTCGATTACTTGGAAACTTTTTCGTAGCTATTTTGTTACACTATAGAAATTAGAGCTAACATAACGTGGGCGTTGGATTTGTGTCATTCTGAGCTCTGAATCAAAAGTTATAGACGATTTAGTGTGTACAGTTCGAGTTGATCGGCTAGTTGTAATGATCATTCTAAACTGATCATTGGTGCTCATTGAGTAAAGTCATATTAACGAAGCATAATGCATAGCATCAAGCAGTTTGCAATAGATTCGATTACTTGGAGGCGTTTTCGTAGCTATTTCAGTCTTAAATTTTATAACAATATAGAAAACTGCGCTAGCTTAATGTAAGCATTGGATTCATGTCATTCTAAGCTCTGAATCAGAAGTTACGGATGATTTTTTGTGGACATCAAGTTAATCGGCGAGTTAAAAAGATCATTCTCAACTGATCATTTGTGCTGATCGAGTAATGGCTTATTAATCCACCATAATGCTTGGCATCACGTTGTTCGCGATAGATTCAATGACTTTGAAGCTTTGTCGTAGCTATTTCAGTTTTAAATTTTGTCTCTATAGAAAAATGAGTAAGTTTAAATTGGGCATTCGATTCGTGTCATTCTGAGCTCTGAAATAAAACTTACGGACGATTTCGTGCGGGCATGTCAAGTTGACCGGCTAGTTGAAATGATCATTCTATACTGATCACTGGTTCTCATTGATTAAAGGCTTATTAATGAATAATAATGCATGGTATCAAGGTGATTGTGATAGATTGGATTACTTGGGGGCTTTGTAATAGCTATTTTAGTCTTAAATTGACGAATTAGTGCGGACATATCAAGTTGATCTGCCAATTAAAAAGATCATTCTAAACTGATCATTAGTGCTCATTGAATATAGGCTTATTAATGAATCATAATGTGTGGCATCACATAATTTGCGATAGATTCAACTACTTGGAGGCTTTTTTTGGTTGTAACTATTTCAGTCTTAAATTTTGTTACACTATAGAAAATTGAGCTAGCATAACGAGGGCGTTGGACTTGCGTAATTTTGAGTTCTGAATCAAAACTTACAGAAGATTTAGTGCGGACAATTCAAGTTGATCAGCTAGTGATAATGATCATTGTAATCTGATCATTGGTGCTCTTTGAGTAAAGGCTTATTAACGAAGCATAATGCATGGCATCAAGCAGTTTGCGATAGATTCGATTACATGGTGGCGTTGTCCTAGCTATTTCAGTTTTAAATTTTGTAACAATATAGAAAATTGAGCTAACTTAATTTGGGCGTTGGATTCGTGTCATTCTGAGCTATGAATTAAAAGTTATAGACGATTTCGTGCTGACATGTCAAGTTAACCGGCTATTTGAAATGATCATTCTAAACTAATCTTTGGTGCTCATTGAGAAAAGTCTGATTAATGAAGCATAATGCTTGGCATGAAGCAGATTGTGATAGATTGGATTACTTGGAGGTTTTGTAATAGCTATTTCAGTACTTAATTTTTTCACAATATAGGAAATTGAGTTATCTTAACGTGACCGTTGGATTCGTGTCATTCGGAGCTCTGAATCAAAAGTTATATACGGTTTAGTGAGGACATGTCAAGTTGATCTGTTAATTAAAATGATCATTCAAAACTCATCATTGGTGCTCAATGTGTAAAGGCTTTTTAATGAAGCATAATGCGTGACATCACACAGTTTGCGATATATTCAATTACTTAGAGGCTTTATTGTAGCTATTTCAGTCTTAAATTTTCACACAATATAGAAAATTGAGGTAGTTTAACGTGGGCATTTGATTCGTGTCATTCAGAGCTTTGAATCAAAAGTTACGGATGATTTCTTGCCGACAAGTCCAATTGATCGGCCAGTTAAAATGATCATTCTAAACTGATCATTGGTTCTCATTGAGTAAATACTTATTAATCAAGCATAATGCATGACATCACGCTGTTTGTGATAGATTCACTTACTTGGAAGCTTTAGTGTAGCTATTTCAGTCTTAAATTTTGTTACACTATAGAAAATTGAGCTAGCATAACGTGGGCATTGGGTTTGTGTAATTCTGAGCTCTGAATCAAAAGTTATAGACAATTTAGTGCGTACAATTTGAATTGATCGGCTAGTTATAATGATCATTCTAAATTATTGAGTAAAGTCTTATTAACAAAGCATAATGCATAGCATCAAGCATTTTGCAATAGATTGAATTACTTGGAGGCGTTTTCATAGCTAGTTCAGTCTTAAATTTTATAACAATATAGAAAATTTTGCTAGCTTAATGTGGGCATTGGATTAATGTCATTCTAAGCTCTGAATCAGAAGTTACGGACTATTTTTTGTGGACATCAAGTTAATAGGCGAGTTAAAAAGATCATTCTCAACTGATCATTTGTGCTGATCGTGTAATGGCATATTAATCCACCATATTGCATGGCATCACACTGTTTGCGATAGATTCAATGATTTTGAAGCTTTGTCGTAGCTATTTCACTTTTAAATTTTGTCACTATAGAAAAATGAGTTAGCTTAATGTGGGCATTCGATTCGTGTCATTCTGAGCTCTGAAATAAAACTTACGGACGATTTCGTGCGGGCATGTCAAGTTGACCGGCTAGTTGAAATCATCATTCTATACTGATCATTGGTTCTCATTGAGTAAAGGCTTATTAATGAAGAATAATGCATGGCATCAAGGTGATTGTGATAGATTGGATTACTTGGGGGCTTTGTATTAGCTATTTTGGTCTTAAATTGACGAATTAGTGCGGACATGTCAAGTTGATCTGCCAATTAAAATGATCATTCTAAACTGATCATTAGTGGTCATTGAGTATAGGCTTATTAATGAAGCATAATGCGTGGCAACACATAATTTGCGATAGATTCAACTAAATGGAAGCTTTTTTTGTAGCTATTTCAGTTTTAAAATTTGTTACACTACAGAAAATTGAGCTAGCATAACGAGGGCGTTGGATTTGTTTAATTTGAGTTCTTAATAAAAACTTATAGACGATTTAGTGCGGACAGGTCAAGTTGATCAGCTAGTGATAATGATCATCTAATCTGATCATTTGTGCTCTTTGAGTAAAGGCTTATTAACGAAGCATAATGCATGTCATCAAGCAGTTTGCGATAGATTCGATTACATGGAGGCGTTGTCGTAGCTATTTCATTACTTAATTTTGTCACAATATATAAAATTGAGCTCACTTAATGTGGGTGTTGATTCGTGTCATTCTGAGCTATGGATTAAAAATTACAGACGATTTCGTGATGACATGTCAAGTTGACCGGGTACTTGAAATGATCATTCTAAACTAATCTTTGGTGCTCATTGTGAAAAGTCTTATTAATGAAGCATAATGCATGGCATCAATCAGATTGTGATAGATTGGATTTCTTGGAGGTTTTGTAATAGCTATTTCATTCTTAAATTTTTTCACAATATAGGAAATTGAGTTATCTTAACGTGACCGTTGGATTCGTGTCATTCGGAGCTCTGAATCAACAGTTATACACGGTTTAGTGCGGACATGTCAAGTTGATCTGTCAATTAAAATGATCATTCTAAACTCATCATTGGTGCTCATTGTGTAAATGCTTTTAATGAAGCATAATGCGTGACATCACACAGTTCGCGATAGATTCAATTACTTGGAGCCTGTATTGTAGCTATTTCAGTCTTAAATTTTCACACAATATAGAAAATTGAGGTAGTTTAAAGTGGGCGTTTGATTCGTGTCATTCTGAACTCTGAATCAAAAGTTAGGGACGATTTCTTGCCGACAAGTCCAATTGATTGGCCAGTTAAAATGATTATTCTAAACTGATCATTGGTGCTCATTGAGTAAAGACTTATTAATCAAGCATAATGCATGGCATCACGCTGTTTGAGATAGATTCGCTTACTTGGAAGCTTTGTTGTAGCTATTTCAGTCTTAAATTTTGTTACACTATAGAAAATTGAGCTAGCATAACGTGGGCGTTGTATTTGTGTAATTCTGAGCCTTGAATCAAAAGTTACAGACGATTTAGTGCGGACATGTGATGTTGATTGGCTACTTTTAATGATCATTCTAAACTGATCTTTCGTGCTCATTGAGTAAAGCCTTATTAACAAAGCATAATGCATGGCATCAAGCATTTTGCAATAGATTTGATTACTTGGAGGCGTTGTCGTAGCAATTTCAGTCTTAAATTTTGTCACAATATAGAAAATTCAGCTAGCTTAATGCGGGCATTGGATTTGTGTCGTTCTGGGCTATGAATTAAAAGTTACAAACGATTTTGTGTGGACATGTCAAGTGGACCGGCTAGTTTCAATGATCATTCTAAACTGATCATTTGTAGAATACGAAATCAACACCCAAATTGTGTTTCAAGACTTTGGTCTTATGGAACGAAATTATGATCGAAAGGGATATTATTTCGTACTAACGAACTGAAAGTGAAGTTTATTATGTAAAATCGTCTCTGTAAACTTTTTGAGATCAATCTTATGTATTGCCTTTCGGCTACAATTAATTTGTACTTGTAGTAACCCTAGTCAAATCTCCGAGATTATGGCAACAGTATTCTTCACGTTCTCCATCGATCTCTCAACCGACTTTGGTATCTCACCGAACTACGACCTCGTAGATTTGGGTCGCTGGGCTGGACACTTCACCTAAATGGGCTGAAGGCCCACGTCAAACAGGTAGGTGCTTTGGGCCGAGCTCGAGGAGTCAGGATCGACTCCAACATCATTGGTGCTCATTGAGTAAAGGCTTATTAATGAAGCATAATGCATGGCATCAAGTAGATTGTTATAGATTGGATTACTTGGAGGCTTCTAAATAGCTATTTCAGTCTTAAATGTTTTTCACAATATAGGAAATTGAGTTAGATTAACGTGAGCGTTGGATTCGTGTCATTCCGAGCTCTAAATCAAAAGTTGTAGACAATTTAGTGCGGACATGTCAAGTTGATTTCCCAATTAAAATGATCATTGTAAACTGATCATTGGTGCCCATTGAGTTAAGGCTTATTAATGAAGCATAACGCGTAACATCACACAGTTTGCGATAGATTCAAGTACTTGGGGGCTTTTTTAGCGATTTCAGTTTAAAATTTTTACACAATTTAGAAAATTGAGGTAGTTTAACGTGGGCGTTTGATTCGTGTCATTCTGAGCTTTGAATCAAAAGTTAAGGTCGATTTCTTGCCGAAATGTCAAGTTGATCGGCTAGTTAAAATGATCATTCTAAACTGATAATTGGTGATCATTGAGTAAAGGCTTATTAATCAAACATAATGCATGGCATCACGCTGTTTGTGATAGATTCGCTTACTTGGAAGCTTTGTTGTAGCTATTTCAGTCTTAAATTTTGTTACACTATAGAAAATTGAGCTAGCATAACATAAGCGTTGGATTTGTGTCATTCTAAACTCTGAATAGAAAGTTACAGACGTTTTAGTGCGGACATGTCAAGTTGATCGGCTAGTTATAATGATCATTGGTGCTCATTGAGTAAAGGCTAATTAACAAAGCATAATGCATGGCATCAAGCAGTTTGCGATAGATACGATTACTTGGAGGCGTTGTCGTAGCTATTTCAGTCTTAAAGTTTGTCATAATATAGAAAATTGACATATCTTAATGTGGGCGTTGGATTCGTGTCATTTTGAGTCCTGAATAAGAAGTTACAGACCATTTTGGGCAGATATGTCAAGTTAATCAGCGAGTTAAAATGATCATTTTCAACTGATTATAGTGCTCATTGAGTAAAGGCTTATTAATCCAGCATAATGCATGGCATCACGCTCTTCGCAATATATTCGATTAGATGGAAGCTTTGTGGTAGCTATTTCAGGATTAAATTTTGTCTCACTATACAAAAATGAGCTAGCTTAACGTGGACATTTGATTCTTGTCATTCTGAGCTATGAATTAAAATTTACATACGATATAGGAAATTGAGTTAGATTAACGTGAGCATTGGATTCGTGTCATTATGAGCTCTGAATCAAAAGTTATAGATGCATTAGTTCGTACATGTCAAGGTTATCGGCCAATTAAAATGATCATTCTAAACTGATCATTGGTACTCATTTAGTAAAGGCTTGTTAATGAAGCATAATGCATGACATCACACAGTTTGCGATAGATTGAAGTACTTGGAGGCTTTGTTGTAGCTATTTCAGTCTTAAATGTTCACACAATATAGAAAATTGAGCATGTGGGCATTTGATTCTTGGGCATTTGAGCTCTGAATCAAAAGTTACGGATGATTTCTTGCCGACATGTCAAGTTGAATGGCTAGTTAAAATGATCATTCTAAACTGATCATTGTTGGTCAATTAGTAAAGTCTTATTAATCAAGCATAATGCATGGCATCACGCTTTTTGTAAAAGATTCGGTTACTTGGAAACTTTGTTGTAGCTGTTTTAGTTTAAATTTTGTTACATTATAGAAAATTGAGCTACTATAGCGTGGGCGTTGGATTTGTGTCATTCTGAGCTATGAATCAAAAGTTACAAACAGTTTAGTGCGGACATGTCAAGTCGATCGGCTAGTTATAATGATCATTCTAAACTGATCAGCGGTGCTCATTGAGTAAAGGCTTATTAACGAAGAATAATGCATGGCATCAAGTAGTTTACAATAGATTCGATTACTTGGAGGCGTTATTGTAGCTATTTCAGTTTTAAATTTTGTCACCAAATAGAAAATTGAGCTAGATTAATGTGGCCGTTGGATTCATGTCATTCGGAGCTCTCAATTAGAAGTTACAAACGATTTTGTGCGGACATGTCGAGTTAATCGGGGAGTTAAAATGATCATTCTAAAATGTTAATTTGTCCTCTTTGAGTAAAGGCTTATTAATCCAGCATAATGCATGGCATCACGCTGTTTGCGATAGATTCGATTACTTTGAAGCTTTGTCGTAGCTATTTCAGTCTTAAAGCTTGTCACACTATAGAAAAATGAGCTAGGTTAATGTGGGCATTCGATTTGTGTCATTCTGAGCTCTGAAATAAAAGTCACGGACGATTTCGTGCGGACATGTCAAGTTGACGGGCTAGTTGAAAGGAACATTCTAAACTGATCATTAGTTCTGATTGATTAAAGGCTTATTAATGAAGCATAATGCATGGCATCAAGCTGATTGTGATAGATTGGATTACTTGGGGGCTTTGTAATTAGCTATTTCTGTCCTAAATCTTTTCATAATATAGAAAATTGAGCTACCTTATCGACGATTTAGTGTGGATATCTTAAGTTGATCTGCAATTAAAATGATCATTCTAAACTGCTCATTGGTGCTCATTGAGTAATGGCTTAATAATGAAGCATAATGCGTGGCATCACACAATTTGCAATAGATTCAACTACTTGGAGGCCTATGTTGTAGCTATTTCGGTCTTAAATTTTCACACAATATAGAAAATTGAGGTAGTTTAACGTGGGCATTTTATTCGTGTCATTCAGAGCTCTGAATCAAAAGTTATGGATGATTTCTTGCCGACAAGTCCAAATAATCGTCCTATTAAAATGATCATTCTAAACTGATCATTGGTGCTCATTGAGTAAAGACTTATTAATCAAGCATAATGCATGGCATCACGCTGTTTGAGATAGATTCGCTTACTTGGAAGCTCTGTTGTAGCTATTTCAGTCTTAAATTTTGTTACACTCTAGAAAATTGAGATAGCATAACATGAGCGTTGGATTTGTGTCTTTCTGAGCTCTCAATCAAAAGTTACAGACGATTTAGTGCGGACATGTCAAGTTGATCGGCTAGTTATGATGATCATTGGTGCTCATTGAGTAAAGGCTTATTAACGAAGCATAATGCATGACATCAAAAAGTTTGCGATAGATTCGATTACTTGGAGGCGTTGTCGTAGCTAGTTCAGTATAAAATTTTGTCACAATATAGAAAATTTAGCTAACTTAATGTGGGCGTTGGATTCATGTCATTCTGAGCTATGAATTAAAAGTTACTGACGATTTTGTGCTGACATGTCAAGTTAACCGGCTAGTTGAAATGATCATTCCTAGCTAATCTTTAGTGCTCATTGAGAAAAGTCTTATTAATGAAGCATAATGCAAGGCATCAAGCAGATTGTGATAGATTGGACTACTTGGAGCTTTTGTAATAGCTATTTTAGTCTTAAATATTTTCACAATATAGGAATTGTGTTATCTTAACGTGACCGTTGGATTCGTGTCATTCGTAGCTCTGAATCAAAAGTTATATACGGTTTAGTGCGGACATGTCAAGTTGACCTGTCAATTAAAATGATCATTCTAAACTCATCATTGGTGCTCATTGTGTAAAGGCTTATTAACGAAGCATAATGCATGGCATCAAGCAGTTTGCGATAGATTCGATTACATGGAGGCGTTGTCGTAGCTATTTCAGTCTTAAATTTTATCACAATATAGAAAATTGAGCTAATTTAATGGGGGCGTTGGATTCGTGTCATTCTGAGATATGAATTAAAAGTTACAGACGATTTCGTGATGACATGTCAAGTTGACCGGCTAGATGAAATGATCATTCTAAACTAATCTTTGGTGCTCATTGACAAACGTCTAATTAATGAAGCATAATGCATGGCATCAAGCAGATTGTGATAGATTGGACTACTTGGAGGTTTTGTAATAGCTATTTTAGTCTTAAATTTTTTCACAATATAGGAAATTGAGTTATCTTAATGTGACCGTTGAATTCGTGTCATTCGTAGCTCTGAATCAAAAGTGATATACGGTTTAGTGCGGACATGTCAAGTTGATCTGTCAATTAAAATGATCATTCTAAACTCATCATTGGTGCTCATTGTGTAAAGGCTTATTAGTGAAGCATAATGCATGGCATCAAGCAGTTTGCGATACATTCGATTACATGGAGGCGTTGTCGTAGCAATTTCTGTCTTATATTTTGTCACAATATAGAAAATTGAGCTAACTTAATGGGGGCGTTGGATTCGTGCCATTCTGCGCTATGAATTAAAAGTTACAGACAATTTCGTGCGGACATGTCAAGTTGACCGGCAAGTTGAAATGATCATTCTAAACAAATCTTTGGTGCTCATTGAGAAAAGTCTTATTAATGAAGCATAATGCATGGGATCAAGCAGATTGTGATAGATTCGATTACTTGGAGGTTTTGTAATAGCTATTTCAGTCTTAAAGTTTTTCACAATATAGGAAATTGAGTTATCATAAAGTGACCGTTGGATTCGTGTCATTCGGAGCTCTGAATCAAAAGTTATATATGGTTTAGTGCGGACATGTCAATTTTATTTGTCAATTAAAATGATCATTCTAAACTCATCATTGGTGCTCATTGTGTAAAGGCTTTTTAATGAAGCATAATGCATGGCATCAAGCAGTGTGCGATACATTCGATTACATGGAGGCGTTGTCGTAGCTATTTCTGTCTTAAATTTTGTCACAATATAGAAAATTGAGCTAACTTAATGGGGGTGTTGGATTCGTGCCATTCTGAGCTATGAATTAAAAGTTACAGACGATTTCGTGCGGACATGTCAAGTTGACCGGCTAGTTGAAATGATCATTCTAAACTAATTTTTGGTGCTCATTAAGCATAATGCGTGACATCACACAGTTTACAATAGATTCAATTACTTGGAGGCTTTATTGTAGCTATTTCAGTCTTAAATTTTCACAGAATATAGAAAATTGAGTTAGTTTAACGTGGGCGTTTTATTCGTGTCATTCAGAGCTCTGAATCAAAAGTTACGGACGATTTCTTGCCGAGAAGTCCAATTGATCGGCCTGTTAAAATGATCATTCTGAACTGATCATTGGTGCTCATTGAGTAAAGACTTATTAATCAAGCATAATACATGGCATCACGCTGTTTGAGATAGATTTGCTTACTTGGTAGCTCTGTTGTAGCTATTTCAGTCTTAAATTTTGTTACACTATACATAATTGAGCTAGCATAACATGAGCGTTGGATTTGTGTCATTCTGAGCTCTCAAGCAAAAGTTACAGACGATTTAGTGCGGACATGTCAAGTTGATCGGCTAGTTATAATGATCATTGGTGCTCATTGAGTAAAGGCTTATTAACAAAGCATAATGCATGGCATCAAGAAGTTTGCGATAGATTCCATTACTTTGAGGTGTTGTCGTAGCTATTTCAGTATTCAATTTTGTCACAATATAGAAAATTGAGCTAACTTAATGTGGGCGTTGGATTTGTGTCATTCTGAGCTATGAATTAAAAGTTACTGACAATTTCGTGCTGACATGCCAAGTTGACCGGCTAGTTGAAATGATCATTCTAAATTAATCTTTGGTGCTCATTGAGAAAAGTCTTAATAATGAAGCATAATGCATGGCATCAAGCAGATTGTGATAATTTGGACTACTTGGAGGTTTTGTCATAGCTATTTTAGTCTTAAATTTTTTCACAATATAGGAAATTGAGTTATCTTAATGTGACCGTTGGATTCGTGTCATTCGTAGCTCTGAATCAAAAGTTATATACAGTTTAGTGCACACATGTCAAGTTGATCTGTCAATTAAAATGATCACTCTAAACTCATCATTGGTGCTCATTGTGTAAAGGCTTTTTAATGAAGCATAATGCGTGACATCACACAGTTTGCGATAGATTCAAATTACTTGGAGACTTTATTGTAGCTATTTCATTCTTAAATTTTCACACAATATAGAAAATTGAGGTAGTTTAACGGGGGCGTTGGATTCGTGTCATTCAGAGCTCTGAATCAAAAGTTACGGACGATTTCTTGCCGACAAGTCCAATTGATCGGCCAGTTAAAATGATCATTCTAAACTGATTATTGGTGCTCATTGAGTAAAGACTTATTAATCAAGCATAATTAATGGCATCACGCTGTTTGCGATAGATTCGATTACTTGGAAGCTTTATCATAGCTATTTCAGCATTGAATTTTGTCACACTATAGAAAAATGAGCTAGTTTAACGTGGACATTTGATTCCTGTCATTCTAAGCTATGTATTAAAAGTTACTAACGATTTCGTGCCGAAATGTCAAGTTGACCGGCTGGTTGAAATGATCATTTTAAACTAAACTCGGTGGTCATTGAGAAACGCTTATTAATGAAGCATAATGCATGGCATCAAGAAGATTGTAATAGATTGGATTACTTGGAAGCTTTGTAATCAAGCTATTTCACTCTTAAATGTTTTCACAATATAGGAAATTGAGTTAGCTTAACGTGAGTGTTGGATTCGTGTCATTATGAGCTCTGAATCAAAAGTTATAAATGATTTCATGCCGACATGTCAAGTTGATCTGCCAATTAAATGATCATTCTAAGGTGATCATTGGTGCTCATTGAGTAAAGGCTTATTAGTGAAGCATAATGCGTGACATCACACTGTTTGCGACAGATTCAAGTACTTGGAGGCTTTGTTGTAGCTATTTCAGTTTTAAATTTTCACACAATATAGAAAATTGAGGCAGTTTAACGTGGGTGTTTGATTTGTGTCATTTTGAGCTCTGAATCAAAAGTTACGGACGATTTCATGCCGACATGTCAAGTTGATCTGTCAGTTAAAATGATCATTCTAAACTGATAATTGATGCTCATTGAGTAAAGGCTTATTATTCAAGAATAATGCATGGCATCACGCTGTTCGCAATAGATTTGCTTGCTTGGAAGCCTTGTTGTAGCTATTTCAGTATTAAATTTTGTTACGCTATAAAAAATTGAGCTATCATAACGTGGGCATTGGATTTGTTTCATTTTGAACTCTGAATCAAAAGTTAAAGACGATTTGGTGCGGACATGTCAAGTTGATCGGCTAGTTATAATGATCATTATAAACTGATCACTGGTTCCCACTGAGTAAAGGCTTATTAACAAAGCATAATGCATGGTATTAAGCAGTTTGCAATAGATTCGAGTAATTGGAGGTGTTGTCGTAGCTATTTTAGTCTTAAATTTTTTCCCACTACAGAAAATTGAGCTAGCTTAATGAGGGCGTTGGATTCGTGTCATTCTGAGCACTGAATCAGAAGTTACGGACGATTTTGTGCGGACATGTCAAGTTAATCGACGAGTAAAAATGATCATTTTCAACTGATCATTTGTGCTCATTGAGTAAAGGCTTATTAATCCAGCATAATGCATGGCACCACGCTCTTTGCGATAGATTCGATTAATTGGATTTTTTTGTTGTTGTTATTTTAGTTTTAAATTTTGTCACACTATAGAAAAATGAGCTAGCTTAACGTGGGCATTCGATTCTTGTCATTCGGAGCTCTGAAATAGAAGTTATGGCCGATTTCATGCGGATATGTCAAATTGACCAGCCAGAGAAAATGATCAACCTAAACTGATCGTTAGTACTCATTGAGTAAAGGCTTATTAATCAAGCATAATTCATGACATCATGCTGTCTGTGATAATTCAATTACTTGGAAGGTTTGTTCTAGCTATTTAAGTCTTAAATTTTGTCACACTATTGAAAAATGAGCTAGCTTAATTTGGGCATTCGATTCGTGTCATTCGGAGCTCTGAAATAAAAGTTACGGACAATTTCATGCAAACATGTAAAGTTGAGCGGCTAGTTGAAATGATCATTCGAAACTGATCATTGGTGCTCATTGAGTAAAGGCTTATAAATGAAGAATGATGGATGGCATCATGTAGATTATGATGGATTGGATTACTTGGGGTCTTTGTAATAGCTTTACGTGAGCGTTGGATTAGTGTAACTCTGAGCTCTGAATCAAAACTTATAGACGATTTAGAGCTGACATGTCAAGTTGATCGGTCAATTAAAATGAACATTCTAAACTGATCATTGGTGCTGATTGAGTAAAGGCTTATTAATTAAGCATAATGCATGGCACCCCGCAGTTTGCGATAGATTCGATTACTTAGACGCTTTATCATAGCTATTGCAGTCTTCAATTTTGTCACAATATAGAAAATTGAGCTAGCTTAGTGTGGTCATTGGATTCATGTCAATCTAAGCTCTGAATCAGAAGTAAAGACGATTTCTTGCCGACATGTCAAGTTGACCGGCTAGTTAAAATGAAAATTATAAACTGATCATTGGTGCTCATTGAGTAAAGGCGAGGCTTTGTCGTAAGTATTTCAATCTTAAATTTTTACAGAATTTAAAAAATTGAGCTAGCTTAATGTGAGCGTTGGATTCATTTCATTCTGAGCTCTGAATCGTTACAAACGATTTAGTGCGGACATGTCAAGCTGATCGGTCAGTTAAAATGATCATTCTAAACTGATCATTGGTGCTCATTGAGTAAAGGCTTGTTAATGAAGCATAATGTATGGCATTTCACAATTTGCGATATATTTGACTACTTGGAGGCTTTGTCTTAACTATTTCAAACTTCAACATTGTCATAATATAGAAAATTGAGCTAGCTTAAGGTTGGCATTGGATTCATGTCATTCTTAAGCTCTGAATCAAAGTTACGAAAGATTTTGTGTGGACATGTCAAGTTGACCTGTAGTTTAAATGATCATTCTGTAATTAGTGGTCCTTGAGTATACGCTTATAAATGAAGCATAATGCATGGCATCAAGCAGTTTGGGATAGATTGGTTTACTTGGAGGTTTTGTCTTAGCTATTTCGGTCTTAAATTTTGCACAATATAGAAAATTGAACTAGTTTAATGTGGGCATTGGATTCATGTTATTTTGAGATCTGAATCAAAAGTTACGGACAATTTAGTGTGGACATGTCAAGCTGATCCGCTAGTTAAAATGGTCATTCTAAACTGATCATTAGTGCCCATTGAGTAAAGGCTTATCAGTGAAATATAATGCATGGCATCACACAATTTACGATAGATTCGATTACATCGAGGCATTGTTGTAGCTATTTAAGTCTTAAATTTTGTCACAATATAGAACATTTAGCTAGCTTAACGTGGGTGTTGGATTAGTGCTATTCTGAGCTCTTAATCAAAAATTACGGATGATTTTGTGCGAACATGTCAAGTTGATTGACGAGTTAAAATGATCATTCAAAACTGATCATTGGTGCTTATTGAGTAAATGCTTATTAGTGACGCATAGTGCATGACATCAAATAGTTTGTGATAGATTTGATTACTTGGATGATTTATCGTAGCTATTTCAGTCTTAAATTTTGTCACAATATAGAAAATATAGCTAGCTTCATGTCCGCGTTTGATTTGTAGCATTCTGAGCTCTGAATCAAAAGTTACTGAAAATTTAGTGCGGATATGTTAAGTTGACCGGCGAATAAAAATGATCATTCTAAAGTGATCATTTGTGCTCACTAAATAAGAATTTATTAATTAAGCATAATACATGGCATCAAGCAATTTGCGATAGATTGTATTAATCAAAGGCCTTTTCGTAGCTATTTCAGTCCTAAATTTTGTCACACTATATAAAATGGATCTAGCTTAACATGGGTGTTGGATTCGTCTCATTCTGTGCTCTGAATCAAAAGTTACGGATGATTTTTGTGTAGACATGTCAATTGGATCGACGTGTTAAAATGATCATTCTAAACTGATCATTGGTGCTCATTGAGTAAAGGCTTATCAATGAAGCATAATACATGGCATCACGCAGTTTATGATAGATTCAATTACATGGAGGCTTTGTAGTATCTATTAAATTCTTAAATTTTTTCACAATATTGTACATTTAGCTAGCTTAACGTGGGCATTTGATTCGTGTGATTCTGAGGTCCAAATCAAAAGTTACAAACAAAATTTTGCGGATATGTCAAGTTGATCGGTGAGTTAAAATGATAATACTAAAATGATCATTGGTGCTCATTGAGTAAAAGCTTATAAATGAAACATAATGCATGACATCAAGCATTTTGCGATAGATTGTATTACTTGGAGGCTTTATTGTAGCTATTTCAGTATTAAATTTTTTCACAGTACAGAAATTTGAGCTAGATTAAAGTGAGCATTGGATTCGTGTCAATCGTAGCTATGAATCAAAATTTAAAACAATTTAGTGCAGAGATGTTAAGCTGATCGCCTAGTTAAAATGATCATTGTAAATTGATCATTGGTGCTCGTTGAGTAAAGGTTTATCAGTGAAGCAAAATGCATGGCATCACGCTGTTTACGATAGATTCGATTACATGGAGGCATTGTCATAGCTATTTAAGTCTTAAATTTTGTCACAATATATAACATTTAGCTAGCTTAACGTGGGCGTTGGATTCGTGTCATTCTGAGCACTTCATAAAAAATTAAGGATGATTTTGTGCGAAGAAGTCAAAATGATCGGCGAGTGAAAATGATCATTCTAAACTGATCATTAGTGCTCATTGAGTAAAGGATTATCAATGAAGCATAATGCATGGCCTCACACTGCTTATGATAGATTCGATTACATGGAGGCATTTTCGTAGATATTTAAGTCTTAAATTTTTTCACAATATATAACATTTAGCTAGCTTAACGTGGGCGTTCAATTTGTGTCATTTTGAGCTCTGAATCAAAAGTTACAGACGAATTTTTGCGGATATGTCAGGTTGATCGGTGAGTTAAAATGATCATTCTAAACTGATCATTGGTGCTCATTCAGTAAAACCTAATCAATGAAAAATAATGCATGGCATCAAGCATTTTATGATAGATTGGATTACTTGGAGGCTTTATTGTAGCTATTTCAATCTTAAATATTGTCACAATATAGAATATTTAGATAGATTAACGTCGGGATAGCACTAGTGGTATTCTGAGCTCCGAATCAAAAGTTACAGATGATTTAGGGCGGACATGTCAAGTTGAGCGGCAAATTAAAATGATCATTCTAAAATGATCATTGGTGCTCATTGGATAAAACCTTATTAATGAAGCACAATGCATGGCATCAAGGAGTTTGCGATAGATTGGATTACTTGGAGGCTTTGTCATACCTATTTTAGTCTTAAAGTTTGTCACACTATAGATAATTTAGCTAGCTTAACATGGGCATTCGATTCGTATCATTCTTAGCTCTAAATCAAAAGTTACAGATGAATTTTTGCGGATCTGTCAAGTTGATCGGTGAGTTAAAATGATCACTCTAAACTGACCATTGGTGTTCATTGATTAAAAACTTAAAAAGGAAGAATAATGTATAGCATCAAGCATTTTGCGATAGATTGTATTACTTGGAGGATTTATTGTAGCTATTTCAGTCTTAAAAAATTTCACAATATAGAAACTTCAGCTAGCTTAACGTGGGCGTTGGATTCGTGTCATTCATAGCTCTGAATCAAAAGTTACAAACGATTTAGTGCGGAGATGTTAAGCGGATCGGCCAGTTAAAATGATTATTCTAAACTCATCATTGGTGCTCATTGAGTAAACGCTTATCAGTGAAGCATATTGCATGGCATCACGCTGTTTACGATAGATTGGATTACGTAGAGGCATTCTCGTAGCTATTTTGTCACAATATAGAACATTTAGCTAGTTTAACGTGGGCGTTGGATTCGTGTCATTCTGAGCTCTTAATAAAAAATTAACGATGATTTTGTGCGGACATGTCAAGTTGATTGGCGAGTTAAAATGCTCATTCTAAACTTATCATTGGTTCTCATTGAGTAAAGGCTTATTAACGAAGCACAGTGTATGACATCAAGCAGTTTGCGATATATTCGATTATTTGGAGGATTTGTCGTATCTATTTCAGTCTTTAACTATGTCACAGTATAGAAAATTTAGATAACTTAACGTCGACATTGGATCGTGGCATTATGAGCTCTGAATGAAAAGTTACAGATGATTTAGTTTGGACATGCCAAGTTGAACGGCGAATTAAAAAGATCATTCAAAATTGATCATTGGAGCTCATTGACTAAAAGCTTATTAATGAAGCATAATGCATGGCATCAGGCAATTTGTGATAGATTTGGTTACTTGGAAGCTTTGTCGTAGCAATTTCAGTATTGAGTTTTTTCACACTATAGAAAAATGAGCTAGCTTAACCTGGGCATTCGATTCGTGTCATTCTAAGCTATATATTAAAAGTTACTTACGATTTCGTGCAGAAAGGTCAAGTTGACCAGCTAGTTGAACTGATAATTCTAAACTGAACATCGGTGCTCATTGAGAAAACGCTTATTAATGAAGCATAATGCATGGCATCAAGCAGATTGTGATAGATTGGTTACTTGGAAGCTTTGTAATCAAGCTATTTCACTCTTAAATATTTTCGCAATATAGGAAATTGATTTAGCTTAACGTGAGTGTTGGATTCATGTCATTACGAGCTCTGAATCAAAAGTTATAAACGATTTAGTGCTGACTTGTCAAGTTGATCTGCCAATTAAAATGATCATTCTAATCTTGTCATTGGTGCTCATTGAGTAAAGGCTTATTAGTGAAGCATAATGCGTGACATCACACTGTTTGCGACAGATTCAAGTACTTGGAGGATTTGTTGTAGCTATTCAGTCTTAATTTTTCACACAATATATAGAAAATTGAGGTAGTTTAACGTGGGCGTTTGATTCGTATCATTCTGAGCTCTGAATCAAAAGTTACGGACGATTTCTTGCCGACATGTCAAGTTAATCTGTCAGTTAAAATGATCATTCTAAACTGATCATTGGTGCTCATTGAGTAAGGCTTATTATTCAAGAATAATGCATGGCATCACGCTGTTTGCGATAGATTCGCTTAGTTGGAAGCCATGTTGTAGCTATTTCAGTATTAAATTTTGTTACGCTATAGAAAAATTGAGCTACCATAACGTTGGCGTTGGATTTGTTTCATTGTGAGCTCTGAATCAAAAGTTAAAGACGATTTGGTGCGGACATGTCAAGTTGATCAGCTAGTTATAATGATCATTATAAACTTATCATTGGTTCCCACTGAGTAATGGCTTATTAACAAAGCATAATGCATGGCATTAAATAGTTTGCGATAGATTCAGGTAATTGGAGGCATTGTCGTGGCTATTTTAGTCTTAAATTTTTTCCCAATATAGACAATTGAGGTAGGTTAATGTGGGCGTTGATTCGTGTCATTCTGAGCACTGAATCAGAAGTTACGGATGATTTTGTGCGGACATGTCAAGTTAATCGGCGAGTTAAAATGATCATTCTCAACTGATCATTTGTGCTCATTGAGTAAAGGCTTATTAATCACGCATAATGCATGGCACGACGCTGTTTGCGATAGATTCGATTACTTGGAAGCTTTGGCGTAGCTATTTCAGTATTCAATTTTGTCATACTATAGAAAAATGAGCTAGTTTAACCTAGGCATTTGATTCGTGTCATTCTAAGCTATGTATTAAAAGTTAATGATGATTCGTGCAGAAATGTCAAGTTGACCGGCTAGTTGAAATGATCATTCTAAATTGAACATCGGTTCTCATTGAGAAAACGCTTATTAATGAAGCATAATGCATGGCATCAAGCAGATTGTGATAGATTGGATTAAGCTTTGTAATCAAGCTATTTCTCTCTTAAATGTTTTCACAATATAGGAAATTGAGTTAGCTTAACATGAGTGTTGGATTCGTGTCATTATGAGCTCTGAATCAAAAGTTATAAACGATTTAGTGCTGACATGTCAAGTTGATCTGCCAATTAAAATGATCATTCTAAGCTGATCATTGGTGCTCATTGAGTAAAGGCTTATTAGTGAAATATAATGCATGGCATCACACAATTTACGATAGATTCGATTACATCGAGGATTTGTTGTAGCTATTTAAGTTTTAAATTTTGTCACAATATAGAACATTTAGCTAGCTTAACGTGGGTGTTGGATTAGTGTTATTCTGAGCTCTTAATCAAAAATTACGGATGATTTTGTGCGAACATGTCAAGTTGATTGACGAGTTAAAATAATCATTCAAAACTAATCATTGGTGCTTATTGAGTAAAGGCCTATTAGTGAAGCGTAGTGAATGACTTCAAACAGTTTGTGATATATTACTTAGATGATTTATCGTAGCTATTTTAGTCTTAACTTTTATCACAATATATAAAATTTAGCTAGGTTAATGTCCGCGTTTGATTCGTGGCATTCTGAGCTCTGAATCAAAAGTTACTGACGATTTATTGCAGACATGTCAAGTTGACCGGCGAATAAAAATGATCATTCTAAACTTATCATTAGTGCTCACTAAATAAAAGTTTATTAATTAAGCATAATACATGGCATCAAGCAATTTGCGATTGTATTAATCATAGGCCTTTTCGTAGCTATTTCAGTTCTAAATTTTTTCACACTATATAAATTGGATCTAGCTTAACATGGGTGTTGGATTCGCCTCATTATGAGCTCTGAATCAAAAGGTACGGACGATTTTGGTGCAGACATGTCAAGTTGATCGACGTGTTAAAATGATCATTGGTGCTCATTGAGTAAAGGCTTATCAATTAAGCATAATGCATGGCATCATGCTGTTTATGATAGATTCAAGTACATGGAGGCTTTGTAGTATCTATTTAAGTCTTAAATATTGTCACAATATTGAGCATTTAGCTAGCTTAACGTGGACATTTGATTCGTGTGATTCTGAGCTCTGAATCAAAAGTTACAAAGAAATTTTTGTCAAGTTGATCGGTGAGTTAAAATGATAATTCTAAACTGATCATTGGTGATCATTGAGTAAAAGCTTATAAATGAAAAATAATGCATGGCATCAAGCATTTTGCGATAGATTGTATTACTTGGAGGCTTTATTGTAGCTATTTCAGTATTAATTTTTTTTACAATACAGAAAATTCAGCTAGGTTAAAGTGGGCATTGGATTCGTGTCAATCGTATCTATGAATCAAAATTTACAAACAATTTAGTGCAGAGATGTTAAGCTGATCGCCCAGTTAAAATGATCATTGTAAATTGATCATTGGTACTCGTTGAGTAAAGGCTTATCAGTGAAGCAAAATGCATGGCATCACGCTGTTTACTATAGATTCGATTACATGGAGGCATTGTCGTAGCTATTTAAGTCTTAAATTTTGTAACAATATATAACATTTCGATAGCTTAACGTGGGCGTTGGATTCGTGTCATTCAGAGCTCTTTATAAAAATCAAGGATGAGTTTGTGCGGAGAAGTCAAGTTGATCGGCGAGTTAAAATGATCATTCTTAACTGATCATTGGTGCTCATTGAGCAAAGGATTATCAATGAAGCATAATGCATGGCATCACAATGTTTATGATAGATTCGATTACATGGAGGTTTTTCGTAGCTATTTAAGTCTTAATTTTTGTCACAATATATAACATTTAGGTAGCTTAACGTGGGCATTCCATTTGTGTCATTTTGAGCTCTGAAGCAGAAGTTACTGACAAATTTTTGCGGATATGTCAGGTTGATTGGTGAGTTAAAATGATCATTCTAAACTGATCATTGGTGCTCATTCAGTAAAAGGTTATAAATGAAGAATAATTCATGGCATCAAGCATTTTATGATAGATTGGATTACTTGTAGGCTTTATTGTAGCTATTTCAATCTTAAATCTTGTCACAATATAGAATATTTAGCTAGATTAACGTCGGCATAGCACTCGTGGTGTTCTGAGCTCTGAATCAAAAGTTACAGATGATTTAGGGCGGACATGTCAAGTTGAGCGGCGAATTAAAATGATCATTCTAAAATGATGATTGGTGCTCATTGGATAAAACCTTATTAATGAAGCATAATGCATTGCATCAAGGAGTTTGCGATAGATTGGATTACTTGGAGGCTTTCTCGTACCTATTTTAGTCTTAAATTTTGTCACACTATAGAACATTTAGCTAGCTTAACATGGGCATTCGATTCGTATCATTCTGAGTTCTAAATCAAAAGTTATAGACGAATTTTTGCGTATCTGACAATTTGATCGGTGAGCTAAAATGTTCACTCTGAACTGACCATTGGTGTTCATTGATTAAAAGCTTATAAATGAAGAATAATGCATGGCATCAAGCATTTTGCAATAGATTGTATTACTTGGAGGATTTATTGTAGCTATTTCAGTCTTAAAATTTTTCACAATAAAGAAAATTCAGCTAGCTTAACGTGGATGTTGGATTCGTGTCATTCGTAGCTCTGAATCAAAAGTTACGAACGATTTAGTGCGGAGATGTTAAGCGGATCGGCCAGTAAAAATGATCATTCTAAACTCATCATTGGTGTTCATTGAATAAAGGCTTATCAGTGAAGCATAATGCATGGCATCATGCTGTATACGATAGATTGGATTACATAGAGGCATTCTCGCAGCTATTTAGTTTTAAATTTTGTCACAAAATAGAACATTTAGCTAGCTTAACGTGGGCGTTGGATTCATGTCATTCTGAGCTCTTAATAAAAAATTAACGATGGTTTTGTGCGGACATGTCAAGTTGATTGGCGAGTTAAAATGATCATTCTAAACTGATCATTGGTGCTCATTGAGTAAAGGCTTATTAATGAAGCACAGTGTATGACAGAGCAGGTTGCGATATATTCGATTATTTGGAGGATTTTTCGTATCTATTTCAGTCTTTAATTCTGTCACAATATAGAAAATTTAGCTACCTTAATGTCGGCATTGGATCGTGGCATTATGAGCTCTGAATCAATAGTTCCAGACAATTTAGTGCGGATATGTAAAGTTTATCGGCGAATTAAAATGATCATTCTAAACTGATCATTGGAGCTCATTGAATAAAAGCTTATTAATGAATCATAATGCATGGCATCAGGCAGTTTGAGATAGATTCGTTTACTCGGAGGCTTTGTCGTAGCTATTTCAGTGGTAAAATTTGTTACATTATATTAAATGAAGCATAATGTGGGCGTTGGATTCGTTTCCTTCTGAGATCTGAATCAAAATTTACGAACAATTTTGTGCGGATTTTTCAAGTTGATCGGCAAGTTAAAATGATCATTCTAAACTGATCATTGGTGATCATTGAGTAAAGGCTTATCAATAAAGCAGAATGCATGGCATAACACAGCTTATGACAGATTCAATTACATGGAGGCATTGTCGTAGCTATTTAACTATTAAATTTTGTCACAATTTATAACATTTAGCTAGCTTAACGAGGGCATTTGATTCTTGTCATTCTGAGCTCTGAATCAAAAGTTATAGACAAATTTTTGCGGACATGTCAAGTTGATCGGTGAGTTAAAATGATCATTCTAAACTGCTCAATGGTGCTCATTCAGTAAAAGCTTATAAAAGAATAATAATGCATGGCATCAAGCACTTTGTGATAGATTGGATTACGTGGAGGCTTTATTATAGCTATTTCAGTTTTAAATCTTGTCACAATATAGAATATTTAGCTAGTTTAACGTCGGCATAGCACTCGTGGTATTCTGAACTCTGAATCAAAAGTTACAAATGATTTAGGGTGGACATGTCAAGTTGACCGGCGAATTAAAATGATCATTCTAAAATGATCATTGGTGCTCATTGAATAAAAGCTTATTAATGAAGCATAATGCATGTCATCAAGGAGTTTGCGATAGATTGGATTACTGGGAGGCTTTGCCATAGCTATTTCAGTCTGAAATTTTGTCACACTATAGAACATTTAGCTAGCTTAACATGGGAACACGATTCGTATCATTTTGAGCACTGAATCAAAAGTTAGAGACGAAATTTTGCGGATATGTCAAGTTGATCGGTGGGTTAAAATTATCACTCCAAACTAATCATTGGTGCTCATTGAGTAAAAGCTTAAAAATGAAGAATAATGCATGGCATCAATCATTTCGCGATAGATTGTATTACTTGGTGGCTTTATTGTTGGAATTTCAATCTTAAAATTTTTCGCAATATAGAAAATTTGGCTTGCTTAACGTGAGCGTTGGATTCATGTCATTCGTAGTTCTAAATCAAAAGTTACAAATGATTTAGTGCGGAGATGTTAAGTTGATCGGCCTGTTAAAATGATCATTCTAAACTTATCATTGGTGCTCATTGAGTAAATATTTATTAATGAAGCATAATGCATGGCACCACGCTGTTTACGATAGATTCGATTACATAAAGGCATTCTCGTGGCTATTTAAGTCTTAAATTTTGTCACAATATAGAAAATTTAGCTACCATAACGTGGGCGTTGGATTCGTGTCATTCTGAGCTCTTAATAAAAAACTAAGGATGATTTTGTGCGGAGATGTCAAGTTGATTGGCAAGTTAAAATGATCATTCTAAACTGATCATTGGTGCTCATTGAGTAAAGGCTTATTAATGAAGCAAACTACATGACATCAAGCAGTTTGCGATATACTCCATTACTTGGAGGACTTGCCTTAGCTATTTCAGTCTTTAATTTTGTCACAATATAGAAAATTCGCTAGTTTAACGTTGGCGTTGGATTCGTAGCATTATGAGCTCTTAATCAAAAGTCTACTGGCGAATTAAAATGATCATTCTAAACTGATCATTGGTGTTCATTGAGTAAAAGCTTATAAATGAAGAATAATGCATGGCATCAAGCATTTTGTGATAGATTGTATTACTTGGAGGCTTTATTGTAGCTATTTCAGGCTTAAAAGTTTTCTCAATATAGACAATTTAGCTAACTTAATGTGGGCATTGGATTCGTGTCATTCGTAGCTCTGAATCAAAAGTTACAAACGATTTAGTGCAGAGATGTTAAGATGATCTGCCAGTTAAAATGATCGGCTAGTTAAAATGATCGGCTAGATAAAATAATCATTCTTAACTCATCATTGGTGCTCATTGAGTATAGGCTTAACAATGAAGCATAATGCATGACATCACGCTGTTTACGATAGATTCGATTGCATTGAGGTATTCTCGTAGCTATTTAAGTCTTAAATTTTTTCACAATATTGAACATTTAGCTAACTTAACATGGGCCTTTAATTCATATCATTCTGAGCTCTGAAACAAAAGTTACAGACAAATTTTTGCGGATATGTCAAGTTGATCGGTGAGTTAAAATGATCAATCTAAACTGATCATTGGTGCTTTTTCAGTAAAAGCTTATAAATGAAGAATAATGTATGGCACCAAGCATTTTGTTATAAATTGGATTACTTGGAGGCTTTATTGTAGCTATTTCAGTCTTAAATCTTGTCGCAATATAGAATATTTAGCTAGTTATTCGTCTGCATAGCACTCGTGGTATTATGAGCTCTGAATCAAAAGTTACAAATGATTTACTGCGGACATGTCAAGTTGACCGGCAAATTAAAATGATCATTGGTGCTCATTGTATTAAAGCTTATTAATGAAGCATAATGCATTGAATCAAGGAGTTTGAAATAGATTGGATTACTGGGAGGCTTTGTCGCAGCTATTTCAGTCTTAAAGTTTGTAACACTATAGAACATTTAGCTAGCTTAACATGGGAACTCGATTCGTATCATTCTAAGCTGTGAATCAAAAGTTACATACGAATTTTTGCGGATATGTAAAGTTGATCCGTGGGTTAAAATGATCACTCTAAACTGATCATTGGTGCTCATTGAGTAAAAGCTTATCAATGAAGAATAATGCATGGCATCAAGCATTTTGTGATAGATTGTATTACTTGGTGGTTTTATAATAGCTATTTTAGTCTTAAAAATTTTCACAATATAGAAAATTTAGCTAGATTAACGTGAGCGTTGGATTCATGTCATTCGCAGCTCTGAATCAAAAGTTACAAATGATTTAGTGCGGAGATGTTTAGCTGATCGGCCAATTAAAATAATCATTCTAAACTCATCATTGGTGCTCATTGAGTAAGGGCCTATAAATGAAACATAATGCATGGCACCACACTGTTTACGACAGATTCGATTACATAGAGGCATTCTCGTAGCAATTTAAGTCTTAAATTTTGTCAAAATATGGAACATTTGGCTAGCTTAACGTGGGCGTTGGATTCGTGTCATTCTGAGCTCTTAATAAAAAACTAAGGATGATTTTGTGCGTACATGTCAAGTTGATTGGCGAGTTAAAATTATCATTCTAAACTGATCATTGATGCTCATTGAATAAAAGTTTATTAATGAAGCATAATGCATGGCATCAAGCATTTTGCGATAGATTGGATTACTCGGAGGGCTTTGTCATAGCTATTTTAGTCTTAAAATTTTTCACAATATATAAAATGGGGCTAGCTTAACGTGGGCATTGGATTCGTCTCATTGTGAGCTCTGAATCAAAAGTTACGTACGATTTTTTGCGGACATGTCAAGTTGATTGGCGAGTTAAAATGATCATTCTAAGCTGATCATTGGTGCTCATTGAGTAAAAGCATATCAACGAAGCATAATGCATGCCATCACACTGTTTATGATAGATTCATGTACATAGAGCCATTGTCGTAGCTATTTAAGTATTAAATTTTGTTACAATATAGAACCTTTAGCTAGTTTAACATGGGTGTTGGATTCGTGTCATTCTGAGCTCTGAATCAAAAGTTACGGATGAATTTTTGTGGATATGTCAAATTTATCGGTAAGTTAAAATGATCATTCTAAACTGATCATTGGCGCTCATCGAGTAAAAGCATATAAATGAATAACAATGCATGGTATCAAGCATTTTGCAATAGATTGGATTACTTGAAGGTTTTGTCCTAGCTATTTTATTCCTAAAGTTTGTCACACTATAAAAAATTGAGCTAGCTTATCGTGCGCATTGGATTCGTGGTATTCTGAGCTGTGAATCAAATGTTACTAACGATTTCATGCGGATATGTATAGTTGACCGGCCAGTGAAAATGGTCATTTTAAACTGATCATTGTTGCTCATTGAGTAAAGGCTTATTAATGAAGCATAACTCATGGCGTCAAGCAGTCTGCGATAAATCGGATTACTCGACAACTTTGTCATAGGTATTTCAGTCTTAAATTTTTTCACACTATAGAATATGGAGCTAGCTTAACATGGGCATTGGATTCATCTTATTTTGAGCTTTAAATCAAAAGTTACTGACGATTTTGTATAGACATGTGAAGTTGATCTGCGAGTTAAAATGATAATTCTAAACTGATCATTGGTGCTGATTGAGTAAAATTTTATAAATGAAGAATAGTAGATGGCATCATGCAGTTTGCCATAGATTGGATTACTTGGAGGATTTATTGTAGCTATTTAAGTTTTAATTTTTTCACAATATAGAAAGTTTAGCTAGCTTGACGTGGGTATTGGATTCGTGTCATTCTGAGCTCTGAATCAAAAGTTACGGATGATTTTGTGTGAACATGTCAAGATGATCGGCGAGTTAACATGATCATTCTAAACTGATAATTGGTGCTCATTGAGTAAATGTTTATTAATGAAGCATACTGCATGACATCAAGAATTTTGCGATATATTCGATTATGTGGAGGATTTGCCTTACCTATTTTAGTCTTTAATTTTATCACAATATAGAAAATTTATCTTGGTTAACTTCGGCGTTGTATTCGTGGCATTATGAGCTTTGAATCAAAAGTTATAGATGATTTAGTGCGGACATGTCAAGTTGACCGGCGAATTAAAATGATCATTCTAAACTGATTATTGGTGCTCATTGAGTAAAAGTTTATAAATGAAGAATAATGCATGGCATCAAGCATTTTGCGATAGAATGTATTACTTGGAGGCTTTATTGTAGCTATTTCAGTCTTAAATATTTTCACAATATACAAATTTGAGCAAGCTTAACGCGGGCGTTGGATTCGTGTCATTCGTAGCTCTGAATCAAAAGTTACAAAGGATTTAGGGCGGAGATGTTAATCTGATCGGCCAGTTAAAATGATCTTTCTAAGCTCAGAATTGGTGCTCATTGAGTAAAGGCTTATCAATGAAGCATAATGCATGGCACCACGCTATTTATGATAGATCGATTACAGTGAGGCATTCTCGTAGCTATTTAAGTCTTAAATTTTGTCACAATATAGAACATTTATCTAGCTTAACGTTGGCATTAGATTCGTGTCATTCTGAGCTCTGAATAAAAAACTAAGGATGATTTTGTTCGTACATGTCAGGTTCATTGGCGAGTTAAAATGATCATTCTAAACTGATCATTGGTGCTCATTGAATAAAATCTTATTAATGAAGCATAATGCATGGCATCAAGCATTTTGCGATAGATTGGATTACTCAGAGGCTTTGTCATAGCTATTTCAGTCTTAAAATTTTTCACAATATATAAAATGGGGCTAGCTTAACGTGGGCATTGGATTCGTCTCATTGTGAGCTCTGAATCAAAAGTTACGTACGATTTTTTGCGGACATGTCATGTTGATTGGCGAGTTAAAATGATCATTCTAAACTGACCATTGGTGCTCATTGAGTAAAAGCTTATCAACGAAGCATAATGCATGACATCACACTGTTTATGATAGATTCATCTACATAGAGGCATTGTCGTAGCTATTTAAGTATTAAATTTTGTTACAATATAGAACATTTAGCTAGTTTAACATGGGCGTTGGATTCGTATCATTCTAAGCCATGAATCAAAACTTACAGATGAACTTTTGGGGATATGTCAAATTTAATTGTGAGTTAAAATGATCATTCTAAACTGATCATTGGTGCTCATCGAGTAAAAGCTTATAAATGAATAACAATGCATGGCATCAAGCATTCTGCGATAGATTGGATTACTTGGAGGCTTTGTCGTAGCTACTTTATTCTTAAAGTTTGTCACACTATAGAAAATTGAGTTAGCTTATCGTGCGCATTGGATTCCTGTCATTCTGAGCTGTGAATCAAATGTTACTAATGATTTCATACGGATATGTATAGTTGACCGGCCACTTAAAATGATCATTTTAAACTGATCACTGTTGCTCATTGAGTAAAGGCTTATTAATGAAGGATAATTCATGGCATCAAGCAGTCTGCGGTAAATCGAATTACTCGACAACTTTGTCATAGGTATTTCAGTCTTAAATTTTTTCACACTATAGAAAATGGAGCTAGCTGAACGTGGGCATTGGATTCGTCTCATTTTGAGCTTTAAATCAAAGTTACTGACGATTTTGTACGGACATGTCAAGTTGATCGGCGAGTGTTAAAATGATAATTCTAAACTGATCATTGGTGCTCAAATTTTATAAATGAAGAATAGTACATGGCATCATGCAGTTTACGATAGATTGGATTACTTGGAGGCATTATTGTAGATATTTAAGTTTTAATTTTTTCACAATTTAGAAAATTTAGCTAGCTTGACGTGGCATTGGATTCGTGTCATTCCAAGCTCTGAATAAAAAGTTACGGATGATTTTATGTGGACATGTCAAGATGATCGGCGAGTTAAAATGATCATTCTGAAATGATAATTGGTGCTCATTGAGTAAATTTTTATTAATGAAGCATACTGCATGACATGAAGAATTTTGCGATATATTCGAATACTTAGAGGATTTGCCTTAGTTATTTCAGTCTTTAATTTTGTCACAATATAGAAAATTTATCTTGGTTAACGTCGGCGTTGTATTCGTGGCATTTTGAGCTCTGAATCAAAAGTTACAGACGATTTAGTGCGGACATGTCAAGTTGACCGGCGAATTAAAATGATCCTTCTAAACTGATCATTGGTGCTCATTAAGTAAAAGTTTATAAATGAAGAATAATGCATGGCATCAATCATTTTGCGATAGAATGTATTACTTGGAGGCTTTATTGTAGCTATTTCAGTCTTAAATGTTTTCACAATATACAAAATTGAGCGAGCTTAACGTGGGCGTTGGATTCGTGACATTCGTAGCTCTGAATCAAAAGTTACAAAGGATTTAGGGCGGAGATGTTAAGCTGATCGGCCAGTTAAAATGATCATTCTAAGCTCAGAATTGGTGCTCATTGAGTAAAGGCTTATCAATGAAGCATAATGCATGGCACCACGCTGTTTCCGATAGATCGATTACATTGAGACATTCTCATAGCTATTTAAGACTTAAATTTTGTCACAATATAGAACATTTAGCTTGCTTAACGTGGGCGTTGGGTTCGTGTCATTCTGAGCTCTTAATAAAAAACTAAGGATGATTTTGTGCGGATACGTCAAGTTGATTGGCGAGTTAAAATGATCACTCTAAACTGATCATTGGTGCTCATTGAGTAAAGGCTTATTAATGAAGCATACTGCATGACATCAAGCAGTTTGTGATATATTCGATTACTTGGAGGATTTTTCTTAGCTATATTTGTCTTTAATTTTGCCATAATATAGAATATTTAGCTAGATTAAAGGCGGCGTTGGATTCGTGGCATTATGAGCTCTGAATCAAAAGTTACAGAGGATTTAGTGCAGACATGTCAAGTTGACTGGCAAATTAAAACGATAATTCTAAACTGATCATTGCTGAACATTCGTGTTCATTGAATAAAAGCTTATTAATGAAGCATAATGCATGGCATCAAGCATTTTGCGATAGATTGGATTACTCGGAGGCTTTGTCATAGGTATTTCAGTCTTTAACTTTTTCACAATATATAAAATGGGGCTAGCTTAACGTGGGCATTGGATTCGTCTCATTATGAGCTCTGAATCAAAAGTTACGTACGTTTTTTTTGGACATGTCATGTGTATTGGCGAGTTAAAATGATCGTTCTAAACTGATCATTGGTGCTCATTGAGTAAAAGCTTATCAACGAAGCATAATGCATGACATCACATTGTTTATGATAGATTCGTTTACATAGAGGCATTGTCGTAGCTATTTAAGTATTAAATTGTGTTACAATATAGAACATTTAGCTAGTTTAACATAGGCGTTGGATTTATGTCCTTCTGAGCTCTGAATCAAAAGTTGCGGATGAATTTTCGCGGATATGTTAAGTTTATCTGTGAGTTAAAATGATCATTCTAAACTTATCATTGGTGCTCATCGAGTAAAAGCTTATAAATGAATAATAATGCATGGCATCAAGCATTTTGCGATAGATTGGATTACTTGGAGGCTTTATCGTAGCTAATTTATTCTTAAATTTTGTTACATTATAGAAAATTGAGGTAGCTTATCGTGCGCATTGGATTCGTGTCATTCTAAGTTGTGAATCAAATGTTACTAACGATTTCATGTGGATATGTATAGTTGACCGGCCAGTTAAAATGATCATTTTAAACTGATCATTTCTGGTCATTGAGTAAAGGCATATTAATGAAGCAGAATTAATGGCATCAAGCAGTTTGCGATAGATCGGATTACTCGACAACTTTTTCATAGGTATTTAAGTCTTAAATTTTGTTACACTATATAAAATGGAGCTAGATTACCGTGGGCGTTGGATTCATCTCATTTTGAGCTTTAAATCAAAAGCTACTGAGGATTTTGTACGGACATTTCAAGTTGATCGGCGAGTTAAAATGGTAATTCTAAACTGATCATTGTTGCTCATTGAGTAAAATTTTAGAAATGAAGAATAGTGCATGGCATGCAGTTTGCGAGAGATTGGATTACTTGGAGGTTTTATTGTAGCTATTTAAGTCTTAATTTTTTCACAATATAGAAAATTTAGCTAGCTTCACGTGGGCATTGGATTCTTGTCATTCTGAGCTCGTAATCAAAAGTTATGAACGATTTTGCGCGGACAGGTCAAGATGATCGGCGAGTTAAAATGATCATTCTAAACTGATCATTGGTGCTGGTTGAGTAAATATTTATTAATGAATCATAGTGCATGACATCAAGCAGTTTGTGATAGATTCAATTACTTGAAGGCATTGTCGTAGCTATTTCAGTCTTAAATGTTGTCATAATATAGAAACATTAGCTAGTTTCATGTGGGCGTTGGATATGTGGCGTTTTGAGTTCTGAATCAAAAGTTATAGAAGATTTAGTGCAGACATGTCAAGTTGATCGGTGAGTTAAAATGATAATTTTAAACTGATCAGTGCTGCTCACTGAGTAAAAGCTTATTACTGAAGCATAATGCATGGCATCAAGCAGTTTGAGATAGAGTGGATTACTTGTAGGCTTTGTGAAAGCTATTTCAGTCTTAAATTTTGTTACATTATAAAAAATTGAGCTAGCTTAACATCGGCATTGGATGTGTGTCATTCTAAGCTCTGAATCAAAAGTTACAAACAATTTCGTGTGGATATGTCAAGTTGACCAGCTAGTTAAAATGATCATTCTAAACTTATCATTAATGCTCATTGAGTAAAGGCTTATTAGTGAAGCATAATTCATGGCATCAAGCAGTTTGCGATAGATTGGATTACCCGAAGGCTTTTTCATAGCTATTCACACTGTAGAAACTGGAGCTATCTTAAAGTTGGTGTTGGATTCGTGTCATTTTGAGCACTCAATCAAAAGTTACTGACAATTTAGTGCGGACATGTCAACTTGATCGGCGAGTTAAAATGATAATTCTAAACTGATCATTGGTGCTCATTGAGTAAAATCTTATGAATGAAGAATAATGTATGGCATCATGCATTTTGCAATAAATTAGATTACTTCGAGGCTTTATTGTAGCTATTTAAGTCTTAAACTTTTTCACAATAAAGCAAATTGAGCAAGCTTAACGTAGGTATTGGATTCGTGTCATTCTGAGCTCTCAATCAAAAGTTACGGAAATTTTGTGCGGACATGTCAAGTTGATTGGCAAATTAAAATGATCATTTTAAACTAATCATTCTTGCTCATTGAATAAAAGCTTATAAATGAAGAATACTGCATGGCGTCAAGCATTTTGCGATAGATTGGATTACTTGGAGGCTTTATTCAGCTCTTTTAATCTTAAAGTTTTTCAAAATATGGAAAATTTACTTAGCTTAACATGGGCGTTAGATTCGTGTCATTCTGAGCTTTGAATCAAAAGTTATAGACGATTTAGTGCAGACATGTTAAGCTGACCGGCGAGTTAAAATGATCATTCTAAACTGATCATTGGTGCTTATTGAGCAAAACTTTACAAATAAAGCATAATGCATGGCATCATGCAGTATGGGATATATTGGATTACTTTGAGGGTTTGTAGTAGCTCTTTTAGTCTAAAATATTGTCACAATATGGAAAATTGAGCTAGCTTAACGTGGGTGTTGGATTCGTGTCATTCTGAGCTCTGAATCAAAAGTTACACACGATTTAGTGCGGACATGTCAAGTTGATCGGTCAGTTAAAATGAGCACTCTGAACTTATCATTGGTTCACATTATGTAAAGGCTTATTAATGAGGCATAATGCATGGCATCACGCTGTTTGCGATAGATTCGATTACTTGAAGGTTTTGTCGTAGCTATTTTAGTCCTAACTTTAGTCACAATATAGAAAATTAAGATAGCTTAACGTGGGCATTGGATTCATATTCTGAGCTCTGAATCAAAAGTTACTGACGAGTTTGTGCTGACATGTCAAGTTAATCGGAGAGTTAAAATGATCATTCTAAAGTGATCATTGTTTCTCGTTGAGTAAAAGCTTATAAATCAGGAATAATGCATGGCGTCAAGCATTTTGCGATTGAACGGCTTACTTGGAGGCTTTATCGTAGCTATTTCAGTCTTAAATTTTTTCCCAAAATAGAAAATTGCGCTAGCTTAACATGGGCGTTAGATTCGTGTCATTTTGAGCTCTGAATCAAATATTACAAATGATTTAGTGCGGAGATGTTAAGCTGATCAGCCAGTTAAAGTTATTATCCTAAACTGATTACTGGTGCTCATTAATGAAGCATATTGCATGGCATCACCCTGTTTGTGATAGATTGGATTACATGGAGACTTTGTCGTAGCGATTTAAGTCTTAAATTTTGTAACAATATAAACCATTTAGCTAGCTTCACGTGGGGGTTGGATTCGTGTTATTCTGAGCTCTGAATAAAAAGTTAAGAACGATTTTGTGTGGACATGTCAAGTTGATCGGCGAGTTAAAATGATCATTCTAAACTGAACATTGATTGAGTAAAGGATTTTTAATGCAGCATCGTGCATGACACCTAGCAGTATGGAATAGATTCGATTCCTTACAGGCTTTGTCGTAGCTATTTCAGTCTCAAATTTTGTCACAATATAGAACATTTGGTAGCTTAACTTAGGCATTGGATTCGTGTTATGCTGAGCTCTGGATCAAAAGTTACAGATGATTTTGTCATGTGATGTTTATCGGCGAGTTAAAATGATCATTCTAAACTGAACATTGGTGCTCATTGAATAAAAGCTTATTAATGAAGTATAATGCATGGTATCAAGGAGTTTGCGATAGAATGGATTAGTCGGAGGTTTTGTCATACCTATTTTAGTCTTAAAATTTTTCACAATATATAAAATGGGGCTAGCTTAACGTGGGCATTGGATTGTCTCATTCTGAGCTCTGAATCAAAAGTTATGTACGATTTTTTGCGGACCTGTCCAGTTGATCGCCGAGTTAAAATGATCATTCTAAACTGATCATTGGTGCTCATTGAGTAAAAGCTTATCAACGAAGCATAATGCATGGCATCAACCTGTTTGTGATAGATTCGTTTACATGGAGGCGTTGCCGTAGCTATTTAAGTCTTAAATTTTGTTACAATATAGAACATTTAGCTAGCTTAACGTGGGCGTTTGATTCGTGTCATTTGGAGCTCCGAATCAAAAATTACAGATGAATTTTTGTGGATATGTCAAGTTGATCGGTGAGTTAAAATGATCATTCTAAATCATCATTGGTGCTCATTGAGTAAAAGCTTATAAATGAAGAATAATGCATGGCATCAAGCATTTCGCGATAGATTGGATTACTTGGAGGCTTTGTCGTAGCTATTTTATTCTTAAATTTTGTCACACTTGCGATAGATTGGATTACTTGAAAATTGAGCAAGCTTATTGTGCGCATTGGATTCGTGTCATTCTGAGCTATAAATCAAATGTTACGAACGATTTCTTGATGTCAAGTTGTCCGGCTAGAAAAAATCATCATTTTAAACTGATCACTGGTGCTCATTGAGTGAAAGCTTATTAATGAAGCATAATTCATGGCATTAATCAATTTAAGGTAGATTCGATTACTCGACAGCTTTGTCATAGCTATTTCAGTCTTAAATTTTTTCACACTATAGAAAATAGAGCTAGCTTAACATGGGCGTTGGATTCATCTCATTCTGAGCTTTAAATCAAAAGTTACTGACGATTTTGTACGGACATGTCAAGTTGATCGACGAGTTACAATGATAATTCTAAACTGATCATTGGTGCTCATTGAGTGAAAGCTTATAAATGAAGAGTAGTGCATGGCATCATGCAGTTTGAAATAGATTGGATTACTTGGAGGCTTTATTGTAGCTATTTAAGTCTTAATTTTTTTTTCATGTCATTCAGAGCTTTGAATCAAAAGTTATGGACGATTTTGTGCGGACATGTCAAGACGATCAGCGAGTTAAAATGATCATTCTAAACTGATCATTGGTGCTCATTGAGTAAAGGTTTATTAATGAATCACAGAGCATTACATCAAGCAGTTTGCGATAGATTCGATTACATGGAGGCATTGTCGTAGCTATTTCAGTTTAAAATTTTGTCACAATATAGAAAAATTAGCTAACTTCACGTGGGTGTTGGATATGTGGCGTTCTGAGCTCTGAATCAAAAGTTATAGAAGATTTAGTGCGTACATGTCAAAGTTATCAGCGAGTTAAAATGACAATTTTAAACTGATCAGTGGTGCTCACTGAGTAAAAGGTTATTAATGAAGCATAATGCATGGCATCAAGCAGTTTGAGATACAGTGGATTACTTGTAGGCTTTGTCAAAGCTATTTTAGTCCTAAATTTTGTCACATTATAAACAATTGAGCTAGCTTAATGTGGGCATTGGATGCGTGTTATTCTGAGCTCTGAATCAAAAGTTACACACATGTTCGTGCAGATATGTTAAGTTAACCAGCTAGTTAAAATGATCATTCTAAACTCATCATTGGTGCTCATTGAGTAAAGGCTTATTAATGAAGCGTAATTCATGGCATCAAGCAGTTTGCGATAGACTGGATTACTCAAAGGTTTTTTTCATAGCTATTCACACTATAGAAAATGGAGCTAGCTTAACGTGGGCGTTGGATTTGTTTCATTCTGAGCTCTGAATCAAAAATTACTGACAATTTAGTTTGGACATGTCAACTTGGTCGGCGAGCTAAAATGATAATTCTACACTGATCATTGGTGCTGATTGAGTAAAATTTTATAAAGAAGAATAATGTATGGCATCATGCATTTTGCGATAAATTGGATTACTTGGAGCCTTTATTATAGCTATTTAAGTCTTAAATTTTTTCACAATTTAGAAAATTGAGCTAGCTTACCGTGGGCATTGGATTCGTGTCATTCTAACCTCTCAATCAAACGTTATGGACGATTTTGTGCGGACATGTCAAGTTGATCGGCAAGTTAAAATGATCATTCTATTCATTCTTGGTCTTGAATAAAAGCTTAGAAATGAAGAATAATGCATGGCGACAATCATTTTGTGATAAATTGGATTACTTGGAGGCTTTATTGAGCTATTTCAGTCTTAAAGTTCTTCAAAATATGGAAAATTGACTTAACTTAACATTGGCATTGGAATCGTGTCATTCTGAGCTCTGAATCAAAAGTTACAGACGATTTAGTGTAGACATGTTAAGCTGACCGGCCAGTTAAAACGATCATTCTAAACTGATCATTGGTGCTCATTGAGCAAAAGTTTACAAATAAAGCATAATGCATGGCATCACGCAGTATGGGATATATTGTATTACTTTGAGGCTTTGTAGTAGCTATTTCAGTCGAAAATGTTGTCACAACATGGAAAATTGAGCTAGCTTAACGTGGGTGTTGGATTCGTGTCATTCAGTGCTCTGAATCAAAAGTTACACACGATTTAGTGCGGACATGTCAAGTTGATCTGTCAGTTAAAATGATCATTCTAAACTTATCATTGGTTCACATTATGTAAAGGCTTATTAATGAGGCATAATGCATTGCATCACGCTGTTTGCAATAGATTCGATTACTTGAAGGCTTTGTCGTAGATAATTTAGTCTTAACTTTTATCACAATATAGAAAATTAAGATAGCTTAACGTGGGCATTGGATTCATATTCTGAGCTCTGAATCAAAAGTTACAGACGATTTTGTGCAGACATGTCAAGTTAATGGAAGACTTAAAATGATCATTCTAAAGTGATCATTGCTACTCGGTGAGTAAAAGCTTATAAATGAAGAATAATGCATGAAATGAAGCATTTTGCGATAGAATGGCTTACTTGGAGGCTTTATCGTAGCTATTTTAGTCTTAAATTTTTTCACAAAATAGAAAATTGCGCTAGCTTAACATGGGCGTTAGATTCGTGACATTTTGAGCTCTGAATCAAAAATTACAAACGGTTTAGTGCGGAGATGTTAAGTTGATTGGCCAGTTAAAGTGATCATCCTAAACTGATTATTGGTGCTCATTAATGAAGCATAATGCATGGCATCACCTTGTCTGCGATAGAATAGATTACATGGTGGTTTTTTCGTAGCTATTTAAGTCTTAAATTTTGTAACAATATATAACATTTAGCTAGCTTAACGTGGGCGTTGGATTCGTGTTATTCTGAACTCTATATCAAAAGTTACGGACGATTTTGTGTGGACATGTCAAGTCGATTGGCGAGTTAAAATGATCATTCTAAATTGATCATTGGTGCTCATTGAGTAAAGGCTTTTTAATGTAGCATAGTGCATGACATCTAGCAGTATGCGATAGATTCGATTACTTGGAGGCTTTGTCGTAACTATTTCAGTCTTAAATTTTGTCACAATATTGAACATTTAGCTAGCTTAACATAGGCATTGGATTCATGTTATGCTGAGCTTTGGATCAAAAGTTAAAGACGATTTTGTGAGGACATGTCAAGTTTATCGGCGAGTTAAAATGATCATTCTAAAATGATCATTGGTGCTCATTCAGTAAAAGCATATAAATGAAGAATAATGCATGGTATCAAGCATTTTGAGATTGAATGGATTACTTGGAGCTTTATTGTAGCTATTTACGTCTCAAATTTTGTCACAATATTGAACATTTAGCTAGCTTAGTGTGGGTGTTGGATTCATGTCATTCGAAGCTCTGAATCAAAAGTCACAGACGATTTTGTGCGGACATGTCAATGTCATCAACGAATTAGAATGATCATTATAAACTGATCATTGGTGCTCATTGAGTAAAGGGTTATTAATGAATCATTGTGCATGACTTCAAGCAGTTTGCGATAGATTCGATTACTTGGAGGCATTTTCGTAGCTCTTTCACTCTTAAATTTTGTCACAATATAGAAAATTTAGCTAGCTTAACGTGGACGTTAGATTTGTGGCCTAAATCAAAATTGAGCTCTGAATCAAAAGTTATTGAAGATTTAGTGCGGACATGTCAAGTTGATTTGCGAGTTCAAATCATAATTCTAAACTGATCATTGGTGTTGATTGAGTAAAATCTTATAAATGAAGAATAATGTATGGCATCATGCATTTTGCGATAGATTGGATTATTTGGAGGCTTTATTGTAGCTATTTAAGTCTTATATTTTTTGACAATATAGAAAATTGAGCTAGCTTAACGTGGGCATCAGATTCTTTTCATTTTGAGTTATGAATCAAAAGTTATAATTTTGTGCGAAAATGTTAAGCTGACCGGCCAGTTAAATGATCATTCTAAACTGATCATTGGTTGTCATTGAGCAAAAGTTTACAAATGAAACATAATGCATGGCATCACGCAGTTTGGGATATATTGGATTACTTTGATGCTTTTTCGTAGCTCTTCAGTCTAAAATGTTGTCATAATATGGAAAATTGAGCTAGCTTAACGTAAGCGTTGGATTTTTGTCATTCTGAGCTATGAATCAAAAGTTACACATGATTGAGTGTGGATATGTCAAGTTGTTCGGTAAGTTAAAATGATCATTCTAAACTTATCACTGGTTCACATTAAGTAAACACTTATTAATGAGGCATAATGCATGGCATCACGCTGTTTGCGATAAATTCGATTACTTGAAGGTTTTGTCGTAGCTATTTTAGTCCTAACTTTTGTCATAATATAGAAAATTAAGCTAGTTTAACGTGGGCATTGGATTCGTCTCATTCCGAGCTCTGAATCAAAAGTTAGTAACGACTTTGTGCGGACATGTCAAGTTGATCGGCGAGTTAAAATGATAATTCTAAACTGATCTATGGTGCTCATTGAGTAAAAACTTATAAATGAAGAATAATGCATGGCATTACGCATTTTTTGATAGATTAGATTATTGTAGCTATTTAAGTTTTAAAATTTTCACAATATAGAAAATTGAGCTAGTTTAACATGGGCATTGGATTCGTATCATTCTGAGCTCTGAATCAAGAGTTACGGACGATTTTGTGCGTACATGTCAAGTTGGTTGGCGAGTTAAAATGATCATTCTAAACTGATCATTGGTGCTCATTGAGGCTTACTAATGAAGGATAATTCATGGCATCAATCAGTTTGCGATAAATTGGATTACTCGAAGGTTTTGTCCTAGCTATTTCAGTCTTAAATTTTTCCTAGTACAGAAAATTGAGCTCGCTTAACGTGGGCATTGGATTCGTGTCAATCCGGGCTCCGAAACAAAAGTTACAAACAATTTAGTTCGGAGATGTTAAGCTGATGGGCTAGTTAAAGTGATCATTCTAAACGTATTATTATTGCTCATTTTGTAAAAACTTATTAATGAAACATAATGCATGGCATCACACTATTTACGATAGATTCAATTACATGGAGGCTATTTCGTAGCTATTTAAGTCTTAAATATTGTCACAATATAGAAAATTTTTGGTAGATTAACGTGGGTGTTGGATTCGTGTCATTTTAAACTCTGGATTAAAAGTTACGGACGATTTTGTGCGGACATGTCAAGTTGATCAGCGAGTTAAAATGATCATTCTAAACTGATCATTGGTGCTCATTGAGTAAAGTCTTATTATTGAAGCACATTGTATGACATCAAGCAGTTTGCGATAGATTTGATAAGTTAGAGGCTTTGTCGTAGCTATTTCAGTTTTAAATTTGGTCACAATACAGAACATTTAGCTAGATTAAAGTGGGCATTGGATTTGTAGCATTCTGAGCTCGAAATTAAAATTTACAAACGATTTAGTGCAGTCATGTTAAGCTGATCGGCTAGTTAAAATGATCATTATAAACTAATCATTGGTCCTCATTGAGTAAAGGTTTGCAAATGAAGCATAATGCATGGCATCACACAGTTTGGGAGATATTGGATTATTTTGAGGCTTTGTCGTAACTATTTCAATCTAAGATGTTGTCATAATATGGAAAATTGAGCTAGCTTAACATAGCTGTTGGATTTGTGTCATTCTGATCTCTAAATCAAAATGTACATACGATTTAGTGTGGACATGTCAAGTTGATCGGTCAGTTAAAATAATAATTCTAAACTTATCATTGGTTCTCATTACGTAAAGGCTTATTAATGAAGCATAATGTGTGGCATCACACAGTTTGCGATAGATTCAATTACTTGAAGGATTTTTCGTAGCTATTTTAGTTTCAACTTTTGTCACAATATAGAAAATTAAGTTAGCTTAACGTGGGCATTGGATTCGTGTCATTCTGAGCTTTGAATCAAAAGTTACGTACAATTTTGTGAGGAAATGTCAAGTTGATCGGAGAGTTAAAACGATCATTCTAAACTGATCATTGGGGCTCATTGAGTAAAAGCTTATAAATGACGAATAAGGCACGGTATCAAGCATTTTGCGATAGAATCGATTACTTTGAGGCTTTATCGTACCTATTTCAGTCTTAAATTTTTTCACAATATAGAAAATTGAGCAAGCTTAACGTTGGCGTTAGACTCGTGTCATTCTGAGCTCTGAATCAAAAATTATAAACAATTTAGTGCGGCGATTTTAAGCTGATCGACCAGTTCAAGTGATCATTCTTAACAGATTAGTGGTGCTCATTTTGCAAAAACATATTAATGAAGCATTATGCATGGCATCACGCTGTTTGCGATAGATTCGATTACATGGAGGCTTAGTCATAGCTATTTAAGTCTTAAATTTTGTGACTGTATAGAAAATTTAGCTAGCTTAACGTGGGCATTGGATTTGTGTCATTTTGAGCTACGGATCAAAAGTTATGGACGATTTTGTGCGGACATGTCAAGTTGATCGACGAGTTAAAATGATCATTCTAAACTATCATTGGTACTCATTGAGTAAAGGCTTAGTAATGAAGCATAGTTCATGACATCAAGCATTTTGTGATAGATTCGATTAGTTGGAGGCTTTGTCCTAGCTATTTCAGTCTTAAATTTGGTCATAATATAGAAAATTTTGGTAGCTAAAAATGGGCATTGGATTTGTGGCTTCTGAGCTCTGAATCAAAAGTTACAGACGATTTATTGCGGACATGTTAAGTTGACCAGCGAGTTAAAATGATCATTGTAAACTGATCATTGGTGCTCATTGAGTAAAAGCTTATTAATGAAGCATAATGCATGGCATCAGGCAGTTTGCAATAGATTGAATTACTTGGAGGCTTTGTTGTAGCTATTTCAGTCTTAAATTTTGTCACACTATAGAAAATTAAGCTAGCTTAACGTGGGATCGGATTCGTGTCACTCTGAGATCTGACTCAAAAGTTACGGATGATTTCGTGTGGATATGTCAAGTTAACCGGCTAGTTAAAATGATCATTCTAGACTGATCATTCGCTCATTGAGTAAAGGCTTATTAAATGAAGCCTAATTCATGGCATCAAGCAGTTTGCGATAGATTGGATTACTGGAGGCTTTGTCGTTGGTAATTTAGTCTTAAATTTTTTCACAGTATAGAAAATTGAGATAGCTTAATGTGAATGTTGGATTCGTGTCATTGTGAGCTCTGCATCAAAAGTAACAGACGATTTTGGGCGTACATGTCAAGTTGATCAGTCAGTTAAAATGATCATTCTAAACTAATCATTGGTGCTCATTGAGTAAAAGCTTATAAATAAAGAATAATGCATGACATCAAGCATTTTGCGATAGAATGGATTAGTTGGAGGCTTTATTATAGCTATTTTAGTCTTAAATTTTTTCACAATTTAGAAAATTGAGCTACCTTAACGTGGGCATTGGATTGGTGTTATTCTGAGCTTTGAATCAAAAGTTACAAAGAATTTAGTGCGAACATGTTAAGCTGATCGGCCAGTTAAAATGATCATTCTAAACTATTCATTGGTGCTCATTGAGCAAAGGTTTACAAATGATGCATAATGCATGGCATCACGCAGTTTGGGATATATTGGATTACTTTGAGACTTTGTCGTAGCTATTTCAATCTAAACTGTTATTACAATATGGAAAAATTGAGCTACCTTAACATGGGCGTTGGATTCGTGGCATTCAAAGCTCTGAATTAAAAGTTACAGATGATTTTGTGCTGACATGTCAAGTTGATCAGTCTGTTAAAATAATCATTCTAAACTTATCATTGGTAATCATTAAGTAAAGGCTTATTAATAAAACATAATTGATGGCATCACGCAGTTAACTACAGATTTGATTACTTGAAGTCTTTGTCATAGCTATTATAGTCGTAACGTTTTTGCAATATAGAAAATTAAGCTATATTAACATGCGCATTGAATTCGTGTCATTCTGAGCTCTGAATCAAAAGTTACGGACGAATTTGTGTGGACATGTCAAGTTGATCGGCGAGTTAAAATGATGAATCTAAACTGATCATTGGTGCTCATTGAGTAAAAGCTTATAAATGGATAATAATGCATGCCATCAAGCATTTTCCGCTAGAATGGATTACTTGGAGGCTTTATCTTACTTATTTCAGTCTTAAATTTTTTTTTCAAATATAGAAAATTAAGCTAGCTTACCGTGGGCATTAGATTCATGTCATTCTGACCTATGAATTAAAAGTTACAAACAATTTAGTACGGACATGTTAAGCTGATCGTCCAGTTAAAATGATCATTCTAAAACGATCATTGGTGCTCATTGAGCAAAGGTTTACATATGAAGCATAATTCATGGCATCACGCAGTTTGGGATATTTGGATTACTTTTTGACGCTGTGTCGTACCTCTTTCACTCAAAAATGTTGTCATAGTATGGAAAATTGAGCTAGCTTAATGTGGGCGTTGGATTGGTGTAATTCTGAGATGTGAATCAAAAGTTACAGACGATTTAGTGCAGACATGTCAAGTTGATGGGTGATTTAAAATGATCATTCTAAGCTTATCATTGGTTCTCATTAAGTAAAGCCATATTAATGAAGCATAATGTGTGGCATCACACTGTTTGCAATTGATTCGATAATTTGAACACTTTTTCGTAGCTATTTTACTCTTAAATTTTGTCACAATATAGAAAATTAAACAAGTTTAACGTTGGCAATGGATTCATGTCATTCTGAGCTCTGAATAAAAAGTTACGTACGATTTTGTGAGGACATGTCAAGTTGATCTTCGAGTTAAAATGATCATTTTAAAGTGATCATTCGTGCTCATTAAGTAAAAGCTTATAAATGAAGAAGAATGCATGGCATCAAGCATTTTGCGATAGATTGGATTACATTTAGGCTTTACTATAACTATTTCAGTCTTAAAATTTTTCACAATATTGAAAATGAAGCTAGGTTAACGTGGTCGTTGGATTCGTGTTATTCTGAGCTCTGAATCAAAAGTTATAAACGATTTACTGCGGATATGTCAAGTTGATCAGCGAGTTAAAATGACAACTCTAAACTGATCTATTGACTGAAGGCTTATTAATGAATCATAGTGCATGACATCAAGCAGTTTGCGATAGATTCGATTACTCGAAGGCTTATTAATGAATCATAGTGCATGACATCAAGCAGTTTGCGACGAGATTCGATTACTCGATATGGCTTTGTCGTAACAATTTTAGTCTTACGTTCTCTCACAATATAGAAAATTTAGCTGCTTAATGTGGGCGTTATATTCGTGGCATTCTGAGCCTTGAATCAAAAGTTATAGACGATTTAGTGTGGGCATATGATGTTAACCGGCGAGTTAAAATGATAATTCTAAAAAACTCATTGTGCTCATTGACTACAAGCTTATTAATGAAGCATAATGCATGGCATCAAGCAGTTTGCGATAGAACGGATTAATCTAAGGCTTTGTCGTAGCTATTTCAGTCTTAAACTTTTTTCACAATATAGAAAATTGAGCAAGCTTAATGTGAGCATTGAATTTATGTCATTCTGAACTCGGAATCAGAAGATTTAGTGCGGACATGCCAAGTTGATCGGTTAGTTATAGTGATCATTCTAAACTCATTATTGGTGCTCATTAAGTAAACACTTATTAATGGAGCATAATGCATGGCATCACTAGTTTGCGATAGATTTGATTACTTGGAGGCTTTTTCGTTGCTATTTATGTCTTCAATTTTGTCACAATAAAGAAAATTGAGCTAACATAACGTGGGCATTGGATTCATGTCATTCTGAGCTCTGAATCAAAAGTTACGGACGATTTAGTGCGGACATGCCAAGTTGATCGGTCAGTTAAAATGATCATTCCAAATTGATCATTGGTGCTCCTTGAGTAAAGGCTTATAAATGAAGCATACCTCATGGCATCAATCAGTTTGCGGTAGATTGAATTGCTTGGAGGCTTTCTTGTAGCTATTTCAGTCTTAAAGTTTTTTACAATATAGAAAATTGAGTTACTTTAACGTGAGCGTTGGATTCGTGTTATTCTGAGTTCTGAATGAAAAGTGACAGAAGATTTAGCGTGGACATGTCAGGTTAATCAGTCAGTTAAAATAATCATTCTAAAATGATCATTAATGCTCATTGAGTAAAGGTTTATTAATGAGGCATAATGCGTGGCATAAGGCAGTTTGCGTTATACCACATTATTTGGAGGCATTCTCGTAGCGATTTTAGTCTTAAAATTTTGCAAAATATAGAAAATGAAGCTAGGTTAGCGTGGGTCTTGGATTTGGTTATTCCGAGCTCTGAATCAAAAGTTATAAATGATTTAGTGCGGACATGTCAAGTTGATCGGCGAGTTAAAATGATCATTCTAAACTGATCATTGGTACTCATTGACTAAAGGCTTATTAATGAAGCATAGTGCATGACACCAAGCAGTTTGCGATAGATTCCATTAATTGGAGGCTTTGTCGTAGCAATTTCAGTCTTACCTTTTGTCACAATATAGAAAATTTAGCTGCTTAACGTGGGTGTTAGATTCTTGGCATTCTGAGCTTTGAATCAAAAGTTAGAGACGATTTAGTGTGGACATTTGAAGTTGACCGGCGAGTTAAAATGATAAATATATACTGATCATTGTGCTCATTGAGTAAAAGCTTATTAATGAAGCACAATGCATGGCATCAAGCAGTTTGCGATAGATTGGATTACTTTAAGGCTTTGTCGTAGCTATTTCAGTCTTAAATGTTTTCAAAATATAGAAAATTGAGCTAGTTTAACGTGAGCGTTGAATTTATGTCATTCTGAACTTGGAATAAGAAGATTTAGTGCGGACATCCCAAGTTGATCGGTTAGTTAAAGTGATCATTCTAAACTGATTATTGGTGCTCATTAAGTACACGCTTATTAATGAAGCATAATGTGTGGCATCACGTAGTTTGCGATAGATTCGATTACTTTGAGGCTTTTTCGTTGCTATTTATGTCTTCAATTTTGTCACAATAAAGAAAATTGAGCTAACATAACGTGGGCATTGGATTCATGTCATTCTGAGCTCTGAATCAAAAGTTACGGACGATTTAGTGCGGACATGCCAAGTTGATCAGTCAGTTAAAATGATCATTCTAAATTGATCATTGGTGCTCCTTGAGTAAAGGCTTATAAATGAAGCATACCTCATCGCATCAATCAGTTTTTGATAGATTGAATTGCTTGGAGGCTTTCTTGTAGCTATTTCAATCTTAAAGTTTTTTAAAATATAGAAACTTGAGTTACTTTAACGTGAGCATTGGATTCGTGTTATTCTGAGTTCTGAATGAAAACTGACAGAAGATTTAGCGTGGACATGTCAGGTTAATCAGTCAGTTAAAATAATCATTCTAAAATGATCATTAATGCTCATTGAGTAAAGGTTTATTAATGAGGCATAATGCGTGGCATCAGGCAGTTTGCGTTATACCACATTATTTGGAGGCATTCTCGTAGCGATTTTAGTCTTAAAATTTTGCAAAATATAGAAAATGAAGCTAGGTTAGCGTCGGTCTTGGATTTGGTTATTCCGAGCTCTGAATCAAAAGTTATAAATGATTTAGTGCGGACATGTCAAGTTGATCGGCGAGTTAAAATGATCATTCTAAACTGATCATTGGTACTCATTGACTAAAGGCTTATTAATGAAGCATAGTGCATGACACCAAGCAGTTTGCGATAGATTCCATTAATTGGAGGCTTTGTCGTAGCAATTTTAGTCTTAACTTTTGTCACAATATAGAAAATTTAGCTGCTTAACGTGGGCGTTAGATTCTTGGCATTCTGAGATTTGAATCAAAAGTTAGAAACGATTTAGTGTGGACGTTTGAAGTTGACCGGCGAGTTAAAATGATAAATCTATACTGATCACTGTGCTCATTGAGTAAAAGCTTATTAATGAAGCATAATGCATGGCATCAAGCACTTTGCGATAGATTGGATTAGTTTAAGGCTTTGTCGTAGCTATTTCAGTCTTAAAGTTTTTCAAAATATAGAAAATTGAGCTAGTTTAACGTGAGCGTTGAATTTATGTCATTCTGAACTTGGAATAAGAAGAGTTAGTGCGGACATCCCAAGTTGATCGGTTAGTTAAAGTGATCATTCTAAACTGATTATTGGTGCTCATTAAGTACACGCTTATTAATGAAGCATAATGTGTGGTATCACGTAGTTTGCGATAGATTCGTTTACTTTGACGCTTTGTTGTAGCTATTTCTGTCTTCAGTTTTGTCACAGTATCGAAAATTGAGCTAAGTTAATGTGGGCATTGGATTCGTGTCATTCAGAGTTCTGAATCAAAAGTTACGGACAATTTAGTGCGAACATGCCAAATTGATCGGTCAATTAAAATGATCATTCTAAATTGATCATTGGTCCCCCTGGAGTAAAGGCTTATAAATGAAGCATAATTCATTGCATCAAGCAGTTTGCGATAGACTGAATTACTTGGAAGCTTTCTCATAGCTATTTTGGTATTAAATTTTTGCGCAATATAGCTTAACGTGGGTGTTGGATTCGTGTTATTCTAAGCTCTGAATCGAATGTTACAGACGATTTAGTGCGGACATGTCAAGTTGATCGGTGAGTTGAAATGATCATTCTAAATTGATCATTGGTGCTCATTGAGTAAAGGCTTATTACTGAAGCATAGTGCATGACATCAAGCAGTTTTCGATAGATTCGATTACTAGAAGGCTTTGTTGTAACAATTTCAATCTTAAATTTTGTCACAATATAGAAAATTTAGCTAGCTTAACGTGTGCATTAGATTCGTGGCATTCTGAGCTTTGAATCAAAAGTTATAGACGATTTAGTGTGGACATATGAAGTTGACCGGCAAGTTAAAATGATCATTCTAAACTGATCATTGGTGCCCCTTGAGTAAAGGCTTATAAATGAATAATAATGCATGGCATCACACAGTTTGTGATACATTAGATTACTTGGAGGCTTTGTCGTATCTCTTTCAGTCTCAATTGTTTTCACAGTATAGAACATTGAGCTAGATTAAAGAGGGGGTTTAATTCGTGTCATTATGAACTCTAAATCAATAGTTACAAACAATTTACTACAGACATATCAAGTTGATTGGCCAATTAAAATGATAATTCTAAACTGATCATTGGTGCTGCTTGAGTAAAGGCTTATATATGAAGTGGAATGCATGGCATCACGTTGTTTGGGATACATTGGATTACTTGATGGCATTTTCGTAGCTCTTTCAATCTCAAATGATGTCACAATATGGAAAATTGATGTAGCTTAACATGGGCGTTGGATTCGTGTCATTCTGAACTGTAAATGATCGGCCAGTTAAAATGATCATTCTAAACTTATCAGTGGTGCTCCTTGAGTAAAGGCTTATCAATGAAGCATAATGAATGGCATCCCGCAGTTTCGGGTACATTAAATTACTTGGAGGGTTTTTCGTAGCTCTTTCAGTGTTGAATATTGTTACAATATGGAAAATTTAGCTAGCTTAACGTGGGCATTGGATTAGTGTCATTTGAACTCCAAATCTAAAGTTACAGACGATTTAGTGCAAACATGTCAACTTGATCGGCCATTTAAAATGATCATTCTAAACTGATTATCGGTGCTTCTTGAGTAAACGCTTATAAATGAAGCATAATGCATGGCATAAGAAGTTTGGAATACATTGGATTACATGGAGGCTTTGAAGTAGGTCTTTTAGTCTCAAATGTTGTCATAATATTGAAAATTGACTAGATTAATGTGGACGGTTGATTCATGTCATTTTGAGCTCTAAATCAAAAGTTACGGACGATTAGTGCGTACATGTCAAGTTGATCGGCCAGGCAAAATGATCATTCTAAACTAATCATTGGTGCTCCTTAAGTAAAGGCTTATAAATAAAGCAAATGCATGGCATCACGCTGTGTAGGATACATTGGATTACTTGTAGGCTTTTTCGTAATTCTTTTAGTCTCAAATGTTGTCCCAATATGGAAATTTGAGATACCTTAACATTGGTTTGGATTCGTGTCATACTGAACTCTAAATCAAAAGTTACAGATGATTTAGTGCGGGCATGTTAAGTTGATCGGTCAGTACAATGATAATTCTAAACTTATCATTGGTGCTACCTGAGTAAAGGCATACAAACAAAGTATAATGAATGGCAACCCGCATTTTGTGATACATTCAATTAGTTGGAGGCCTTTTCGTAGCTCTTTCAGTCTCAAATGTTGTCACAATATTCAAAATTTAGCTAGCTTAACGTGGGCGTTGGATACATGTCATTTTGAACTTTGAATCAAAAGTTACAAATGATTTAATGTGGACATGTCAAGTTGATCGCCCAGTTAAAGTTATCATTCTAAAATTATCATTGTGCTCCTTGAGTAAAGGCTTATAAATGAGGCATAATGCATGGCATCACGCTGTCTGGGATACATTGGATTTCTTGAAGGCTTTTTCATAGCTCTTTCAGTCTCAAATGTTATCACAATACGGAAAATTTAGCTAGCTTAACATGGGCGTTGGATTCGTGTCATTTTAAACTCTAAATCATAAGTTACGAACGATTTAGTGCAGACAAGTCAAGTTCCTCGACCCGTTAAAATGATCATTCTAAGTTTATCATTGGTGCTCCTTAAGTAAAGGCTTATAAATGAAGCATTATGCATTGTATAATGCATGTTGTGATACATTCGATTACTTGGAGGCTTTGTCGTAGCTCTTTCATTCTCAAATGTTGGCACAATATAGAAAATTGAGCTACCTTAACGTGGGCATTGGATTCATGTCATTATGAAGTCTACATAAAAAATCACGAACGATTTATTGCGTACATGTCAAGTTGGTGGGCACGTTAAAATGATTATTTAAACTCATCATTGGTGCTCCTTGAGTAGAGGCTTACCAATGAAACATAATGCATGGCATCACGCAGTTTTGGATAGATTGGATTACTTGGAGGCTTTTTCGTAGTTATTTCAGACTTAAATTTTGTCACCATATTGAAAATTGAGCTAGCTTAACGTGCGCCTTGGATTTGTGTCATTTGGAACTCTAAATAAAAAGTTACGGATGATTTAGTGTGTAGATGTCAAGTTGAACGGCCAGTTAAAATGATCATTCTAAACAGATCAATAGTGCTCCTTGGGTAAAGGCTTATAAATGAAGCATAATGCATGGCATCACGCAGTTTGGAATAGTTTGGATTACTTAGAGGCTTTGTCGTAGCTATTTTGGTCTTAAATTTTGTCACATTATGGAAAATTGAGCTAGCTTAACGTGGATGGTGGATTCGTGTAATTTCGAACAGTAAATAAGAAGTTACGGACTATTTAATGCGGACATGTGAAGGTTATCGGCCAATAAATGATCATTCGAAACTAATCATTGGTGCTCCTTAAGTAAAGGCTTCTAAATGTAGCATGATGCATGGCATCATGCATTTTGAGATAAAATGGATTACTTGGAGGCTATGTCGTATCTATTTTAGACTTAAATTTTGTTACAATATTGAAAATTGAGATAGTTGAACGTGGGCGTTGGATTCATGTAATTCTGAACTCTACACCAAAAGTTACGGATGATCTAATGCGGACATGTCAAGTTGATCGGCCTGTTAAAATGACCATTCTAAATTGATCATTGGTGCTTCTTGAGTAAAGTTTATAAATGAAGCATAATGGATGACATCATGCAGTTTGGGATACATTGGATTATTTGGTGGATTTGTCATAGCTATTTTGGACTTAAATTTTATCACAATATTGAAAATTGAGATAGCTTAAAGTGGGTGTTGGATTCGTGTCACTCTGAACTCTGAATCAAAAGTTATAGACGATTTAGTGTGGGCATTTTAAGTTAATGGACTAGTTAAAATGATCATTTTAAACTGATCATTGGTGCTCCATAATGCATGGCATCACACAGTTTTGTTGGATTACTAGATGCTTTTTCGTAGCTCTTTCAGTCTCAAATGTTGTCACAATATGAAAAATTGAGATAGCTTAACATGGGCATCGGATTCGTGTCATTCGGAACTCTAAATCAAAAGTTATAGAAAATTTAGTGCAAACATGTCAAGTTCATAGGCTAGTTAAAGAGATCATTCTAAACTAATCAATGGTACTCCTTAAGTAAAGGCTTATAAATGAAGCAATATGCATTGCATCACGTAGTTTGGGATACATTGGATTACTTGGAGGCTTTGTCCAGGCTCTTTCATTCCCAAATGTTGTCACAATGTAGAAAATTGTGCTAGCTTAACGTGGGTGCTGGATTCGAGTCACTCTGCAGTCAAAATAAAAAGTTATGGACGATTTAAGTGCGGTCATGTCAAGTTGGTCGGCCAGTTTATATTGTCATTCTAAACTGATCATTTGTGCTCCCTAATTAAAGGCTTATAAATGATGCATAATGCATGGAAACATGCAGTTTGGGATACATTGGATTACTTTAAGGCTTTGCCATAGCTCTTTTTGTCTCAAATACTGTCACAATATAGAACATTGAGCTAGCTTAAAGTGGGCGTTGGATTCGTGTCATTCTGAACTATAAATAAAAAGTTACGCACGATTTATTGTGGACATGTCAAGATGATTGGCCAGCTATAATGATCATTTTAAACTGACCATGAGTGTTGCATAAGTAAAGGCTTATAAATGAAGCATAATGCATGGCATCACGGAGTTTGGGATACACTAGATTACTTGGAGGCTTTTTGTAGCTCTTTCAATCTTAAATATTGTCACAATATGGAAAATTTAGCTAGTTTAACGTGGGTGTTGGATTAGTGTCTTTCGAACTCTAAATCAAAAGTTACACACGATTTAGCACGAACATGTCAAGTTGATCGGCTAGTTAAAATGATCATTCTAAACTGAGCATTGGTGCTCCTTAAGTAAAGGCTTATAAGTGAAGCATAATGCATTGCATCCGCAGTTTTGGGATACATTGGATTACTTGGAGACTTTTCATAGCTCTTTCAGTCTCAAATGTTGTCACAATATGGAAAATTGAGCTTGATTAACATGGGCATTGGATTCGGGTCATTCTGAACTCTAAATCAAAAGTTACGGACGATTTAGTGCGGACAAGTCAAGTTTATCGGCAAGTTAAAATGATCATTCTAAACTGATCATTGGTGCTCCTTAAGTAATGGCTTATAAATGAAGCATTAGCATTGTATCACGCAGTTTAGGCAACATTGGATTACTTGGAGGCTTTGTCATAGCTCTTTCATTCTCAAATGTTGTCACAATATAGAAAATTGAGCTAGATTAACGTGGGCATTGGATTCGTGTCATTTTGAAGTCTAAATCAAAACTTACAGACAATTTAATGCAGACATTTCAAGTGGGTTGGCCAGTTAAAATGATCATTCTAAACTCATCATTGGTGCTCATTGAGCAAAGGTTTACAAATGAAACATAATGCATGGCATCACGTAGTTTGGGATAGATTTGATTACTCTAGGGCTTTGCCATAGCTATTTCGGTCTTAAATTTGGTCACACTATAGTAAATTGAGCTAGCTTAACGTGGGCATTAGATTCATGTCATTCGGAACACTAAATCAAAAGTTATGGACAATTTACTACGGACATCTCAAGTTGATTGGCGAGTTAAAATGATCATTCTAAACTGTCATTGGTGCTCCTTGAGTAAAGGCTTAGAAATGAAGCATAATGCATGGCATTACACAGTTTTGGATACATTTGATTACTTGGAGGCTTTGTCGTATCTCCTTCAGTCTCAAATATTGTCACAATATGGAAAATTGAGCTAGCTTAACATGGCCGTCGGAGTCGTGTCATTCTGAACTCTAAATCAAAAGTTATGGACGATTTAGTGTGGACATGTAAAGTTGATCGGCCAGTTAAAGAGATCATTCTAAACTGATCATTGGTGCTCATTGAGTAAAGGCTTATAAATGATGCATTATGCATTGCATCGCGTAGTTTGGGATACATTCGATTACTTGGAGGCTTTATCCTAGCTCTTTCAGTATTAAATTTTGTCACACTAAGAATATTGAGCTAGTTTAACGTGGGCATTGGATTCGTGTCACTCAGAGCTTTGACTCAAAAGTTACATACGATTTCGTGCGGATATGTCAAGTTCACCGGCTAGTTCATTGAGTAAAGGCTTAATAATGAAGCATAATTCATGGCATCAAGCAGTTAGCGATAGACTGGATTAGTTTGAGGCTTTGTTGTTGGTAATTCAGTCTTAAATGTTTTCACAGTATAGAAAATTGAGCTAGCTTTGGATTCGTGTCACTGTGGGCTCTGAATCAAAAGATACAGACGATTTAGGGCGGACATGTCAAGTTGATCGGTCAGTTAATTGATTAGTCTAAACTGATCATTGGTGCTCAATAAGTAAAGGCTTATTAATGAAGCATAATGTATGGCATCACGTAGTTCGTGATAGATTCGATTACTTGAAGGCTTTGTCATAGCTATTTTAGTCTTAAATTTTGACACAATATAGAAAATTGAGCTAGCTTAACGTGGGTATTGGATTCGTGTCATGCTGAGCTTTAAATCAAAAGTTACAAACGATTTTGTGCTGACATATCAAGTTGATTGGCGAGTTTAAATGATCACTCTAAACTGATCTTTGTTGCTCATTGAGTAAAAGCTTATACATGAAGAATAATGCATGGCATCAAGCATTTTGCGATAGAATGGATTCTTTGGAGGCTTTATTATAGCTATTTTAGTCTTAAAGTTTTTCACAATATAGAAAATTGAGCTAGCTTAACGTGGGTGTTGGATTGGTGTTATTCTGAGCTCTGAATCATAGTTACAGACAATTTAGTGCAGACATGTTAAGCTGATCGGCCAGTTAAAATGAATATTCTAAACTGATCATTGGTGCTCATTGAGCAAATGTGTTCAAATGAAGCATAATGCATGGCATCACCGAGTTTGGGATATATTGGATTACTCTGAGGCTATGTCATAGCTATTTCCATCTAAAATGTTATCACAATATGGAAAATTAAGCTAGCTTAACGTGGGCATTGGATTCGTGTCATTCTGAGCTCTGAATCAAAAATTACAAATGATTTAGTGCGCACATGTCAAGTTCATCGGTCTGTTAAAATGATTATTCTAAACTTATCATTGGTTCTTATTAAGTAAAGGCTTATTAATGAAGCATAATGTATGGCATCACGCAGTTTGCGATAGATTCGATTACTTGAAGTCTTTGTCGTAGGTTTTTTATTCTTAATTTTTGTCACAATATTGAAAATTAAGCTAGCTTAACGTGGGCATTGAATTCCGGTCATTCTGAGCTCTGAATCAAAAAGCTACGGACAAATTTGTTCAGACATTGCAAGTGGATCGGCGAGTTAAAATGATCATTCTAAACTGATCATTGGCTCTCATTGAGTAAAAGCTTATAAATGAATAATAATGCATGGTATCAAGCATTTTATAGAATTGATTACTTGAAGGCTTTATCTTACCTATTTCAGTCTTAAATTTTTTCACGATATAGGAAATTAAGGTAGTTTAAGGTGGGCATTGGATACGTGTCATTTTGAGCTTTGAATTAAAAGTTACAAACAATTTAGTACGGACATGTTAAGCTGATCGGCCAGTTAAAATGATCATTCCAAACTAATCATCAGTGCTCATTGAGAAAAGGTTTACAAATGAAGCATAATGCATGGCATCACGCAGTTTGGGATATTTGGATTACTTTTTGAGGCTGTGTCATAACTCTTTCAGTCTAAAATGTTATCACAATATGGATAATTGAGATAGCTTAACATGGATGTTGAATTCGTGTCATTCTGAGCTCTGAATCAAAAAGTTACAGACGATTCAGTGAAGACATGTCAAGTTGATCGGTCATTTAAAATGATCATTCTAAACTTATCATTGGTTCTCATTAAGTAAAGCCTTATTAATGAAGCATAATGAGTTTTCCATAGATTCGATACTTGAATGCTTTTTCGTAGCTATTTTACTGTTAAAATTTGTCACAATATAGAAAATTAAGCTAGCTTAACGTGGGAATTCGATTCGTATCATTCGGAGCTCTGAATCAAAAGTTACGGACAATTTGGTGTGGACATGTCAAGTTGATTGGCGAGTTAAAATGATCATTTTAAACTGATCATTCGTGCTCATTGAGTAAAAGCTTATAAATGAAAAATAATGCATGGCATCAAGCATTTTCTAATAGATTGGATTACTTCTTGGCTTTACAGTAGCTATTTGAGTCTTAAATTTTTTCACAATATAGAAAATTGAGCGAGTTTAACGTGGACGTTGGATTCGTGTCATTCGGAGCTCTGAATCAAAAGTTACAGACAATTGTGCTGACATGTTATGCTGATCGGCCAGTTAAAATGATCATTCTAAACTGATCATTGGTGCTCATTGAGAAAAGGTTTACAAATGAAGCATAATGCTTGGCACCACGCAGTTTCAAATATACTGGATTAGTTTGTGGCTTTTTCGTTGCTCTTTGAGTCTAATATGTCGTCACAATATGAAAAATTGTGCTACCTTAACGTGGGCGGTTGATTTGTGTCATTCTGAGCTTTGAATCAAAAGTTACAGACGATTTAGTGTGGACATGCAAAGTTGATCGGTTAGTTAAAATGATCATTCTAAACTAATCATTGGTTTTGATGAAGTAAATGCTTATTAATGAAGCATAATACATGGCATCACATAGTTTGCGATGGATTCGATTACTTAAAGACTTTTTTATATCTATTTTACTCTTAATTTTTTTTCACAGTATAGAAAATTAAACTAGTTTAACGTGGGCATTGGATTCGTGTCATTCTGAGCTCTGAATCAAAAGTTATGGACGATTTTGTGCGGACATGTCAAGTTGATCGGCGAGTTAAAATGATCATTATAAACTGATCATTGGTGCTCATTGAGAAAAAGCTTATAAATGAAGAATAATACATGGCATCAAGTATTTTGCGATAGAATGGATTACTTGGAGGCTTTATCGTAGCTATAGAATGGATTAGGAACCACCACCTATGGGGCAGCATGAACCAGAGGAGGAAGAGGCCACTAAAGATGCTAAGGAGCAGCTAGGACCCACGGATATTGGAGATAAAAGCGTACAAATCTCTAATGGCCCCATTACCCGATCCAAACAAGCCAAACTTAAGACAACCACATTTGTTATGATTCAAGCCACCTAAACCTCCCCAAGAGAGGTGCCTTGGATTGTACGCTTTTTTCCTATTCTTGGTTTTGTCTCAATGGATTTTTTAATATAGGTTTTTAATGAGGCAAGCCAAGGTACTTTACCACAGCCTCTTGGTGAATCAAGGCCCATTCTATCTCGTCATCCATGAAATAAGAGAAGAATAATAAAGTCAAAACATTATTTAGTTCTTAGCCTTTGTCTTAGTTTGTCTTTGTAATTTCCTAAGTATTTCCTTTAATGTTTTGGCAGAATTTTAGGTCTCATTTTCAATGGCCTAGAGTACTATAAGTACACTCCTGTATCCTTCTTTCTGAATCAACAAACATTTTAATATAAAATCTCATTCTTAAACTCACTTGATCATCCTCTTGAATAAAGAATTTTAGAACACTTTCTCATTCCTCTCAAGAGCCGAAAGTCTAAGGGATCTTCATCACCATTGGAAGTTTCAATTCGATTCACCCCTTTCCCAACTTGACTGGCCTTTTTCATTCACACAGAGCAAGCATAGAGTCCAAGGAATTTCCACCATCCTTGAGAAGTATCATCCATTTCCCTTTGTTCTAGGATCCATCCACTTAAGAGCTCACACCTCCGCAGGTTACACCATCGTTCCACCCATTCTGCAACTTCAATCCATTCATCCACTCTTCCACAAGAATTTGTAGTTGAATCAGGGGCTTGATCCTCATCAGGATCACATCAAGTGGTATCAGAGCCCACTCCAAACCAGTTTGTATCTCTACAAACCCATTTGCACCCTTTCGTATTCTTGCAAAAACGTTTTGTAACCTTTTGTCTTCTTTGTGCGATTTGTTTAAAATGTTCTGGGTTTGTTTCTTGTTTAAAATTGATCTTAGATCTTTGAAGAACCTGGAAATTAACTTGAAAATAGTCGAGAACCGATTTCTAAAGGACAAAACTTGTGAAACACCCAATCAGCACCGTCGAGGTTCTAAGAAACTGTTTTTGTTAATCCGATTATATCACCTTTTCTTTGAATATTTTAGAGATTAAAACCTGAATGAAACTTGTTTGTAAGACTTAATAGATCCAGTAATACCAATTAAAAACCTTTTAAAACGAATCTAAAGTTGTTAGACTCACCCATTTCAAAACCAGAGTTCAAAGGGTCTAGAACATGCTTTGCTAGGGTTTTTCTTTGTTCTTGTGTCTTTGTTTCAGCGAATTGTTGTGTCAGTTTCTGTGTTTTACTTGGAACCTTTTACTTGTTTAGTCGTCTAAATTTTTCAGGTACTGATACAAGCCTTGATTCAAGGATGTATGCTCGTGGGCTGTTTGGAGAAGTTTAGGTGAGAAACTCGACCTTAGACTTCTTGGATAGGGGTTTTTGGGTTGGTATTCGATGGAAAGGTGAAGTGAACCACACGAGGGGTGATTAACCTCGTGATAAATCACAAAATTAGAGCTAGGAGGGCTGGTCTCAACTAGATTCTAAGCGCACAAGATTCTTGAGAGAAAACTTGTTGGGGAAAAAGTTCTATCTTTATTAATATCAAAAAGGTTTTCAAACTACAATGCTGGAAGGAGCCTTATTAATATGCTCAACAGCTTGACCTTCTATGGTCGACCCAAATAAGAAAAGGAAAACTTACAAAAGTGCACAAAAGGAAAAGATACAAAAGTGTATAATCGAAAAAGGACCTATTCCTAAAATGTCTTTGACTCAATAAAAGTAAATATTCTAGATCCTACCCTGCAAAACAGAAAGAGGCATATATTCGAACTGAAAATTACCTTAACTTACCTCATGGCCAAGAAATGGAAGGTGGCCGTCCTTGTGGCATGCACGCGCCTTGCTCCTAGTCTTCGACTTGGAGTAGGGTTAAGAATCTTTGGGCCCTGACCTCTCTTGCCACTAAAGCCCAAGTCTCTGATGTCCCTTGTGTTGTTGAGAAGCCATTGGACTCTTCCTTGAACTTTTGGCCAATTGTCCTTAGTCGATCTTCCTCTAGGAGCTTATCGACCCATAAGCTGAATTTGTGGAAGAGTGCCCTCGATCTGCTTCTTGTCATTGCTCCTTGAGGCACCACTGGTGTAGAGACTTCCTCTAGGTGCATGTCCTGGAGCTGGTAGCTCATTTGGTCCGAGTCTTCTTGTGTAGAACTGGAAATGTGCGTGTACTCGGCTGGATCGGCTGTACCGGCTGGATTGTGCGAGGTACTAGCCGGAATGCCTTCAGGACCGGCCAAGTTGATCCCGGAGTTGGCGGCATCACCAGAGGGACCGGCGGTGTCATCCACGTTGCCACCAAGTGTGCCGGAAGCTTGGGCCTCTCCGCCGGCAATGCTGGTTGCTCTGGTCCTTGTGGTCGAGGGTCCGGCGGTACTGCTTGGTCCGGCAGGCGTGCCAGGTGGTCCGGCTGTCTCGGGCAAGCTTCCTGGTCGGCCAGTCTGGTCTCCTGGCTGGATGTACGACCTGATGTCCTCATCAGGTACCATGGTAGGAACCAGCAATAATGGAAAAGAATCCTAAAACTCCAACAAACAACTCCTTGATTCCTTTAAAGCCATAAGAGCTGAAATAGAAAGATCAATCAATGACCGACTTAGGATAAACCAGACACCTTCTGATACTGAGAAATACTACAGTCACTCATCTAGGTCACAACACCCTGGGAGAAGGCGGCCAAGAGACAACCAACCGCATAAGAATAACCAACCCAATCCTCGCGACACTTTGGCTGGCTTTAAAATCAAGATTCCCTCTTTACATGGAACCAATGACCCGGAGGAGTATCTAGAGTGGGAAAAAGATATAAATAGTCTTTGATGGTAGGGAATACACACAGGATAGTAAGTTTAGAGTAGCACCAACCGCTTTTAAAGATTATGGCTTAAGTTGGTGGGATCAATTAGTTACTTCTAGAAGAAAGGCTGGGGATTTGCCTATAGATTCATGGATCCAGATGAAATTAATCATGAGGAAAAGGTTTATACCTAGCCACTACCATAGGGAACTTCACTTTAAGGTTAGAAACTTATCTCAAGGAGTACTTTAAGGAGATGGAAACCTTATTGCTTAGGGCTGATGTTCAAGATGATAGTGAAGCCACTATTGCTAGGTTTATGGGTGGCCTTAATAGGGAAATCATAGATAGGCTAGAGGTTCACCAATATGGTGAAATAGAAGAACTTCTCCATAAGGCTATCATGTTCGAAAAAGAACTTAAGAGAAAAAACCCTAAACCCGGATTTACTTCTACTAGGTTTAGCCAATCAAAGGAGGATAAGTCTAACAAAGATTACAAGCCTTTCACTAATCCTAAGGTAGAAGATTCGAAACTTAAGGGAATGGATATGCGCTCTAGCACCAAAACTAGGGAAATTCAGTGTTTTAAGTGTAAGGGCTTTGGTCACTACTCTTGAGATTATTAAGAGCTCTAAACCCTATAAGTTGCAATGGCTTAATGATGAGGGTGACCTAGAAGTAACCAGGTCTTAGTTCCTCTCTCCATAGGAAAATATGAAGATGAGGTTTTGTGTGATGTTTTACCCATGGATGCTGGTCAAATCTTGTTAGGTAGACCTTGGCAATCGGATAGAAGGGTTATTCATGATTGGTTTACTAATAGGTACTCATTTGAGTTTAAAGGAAATAAGCATATTTTAGTACTTTTATCCCCATTAGAGGTTCATTTAGATCAGATAGCAAGGAAAACAATGTCCAATCCGAACCCAAAAGAAAACCCCATGATGACGGCACCGCCAAACCGCAAACCAAGCCACCAGCCAAACAACCGACTAATAATATGATTAAGTCCAACCCAGGGAGTAATTTACCACACCTACTCTTTGTGATTAAAGAAGGCTTTCATACTAACCAATTTATGCAGGACATTCCTAGCAAAATTCACTTCTTTTGCAGGAATTTAAAGATGTGTTTCTGGAGGAGCAACCGCAAGGCTTACCACCAATCCGAGCAATTGAGCACCCAATTTACTTTCTACCAGGAGCATCTCTTCCCAACAAGCCAGCCTACAGAACCAACGCCCTGGAGACCAATGAGCTTCAACAGCAAGTCACTGAACTCATGGAGAAAGGGCATATCCGCGAAAGTATGAGCCCTTGTGTTGTACCTGTTTTGCTTGTCCCAAAAAAGGATGGAAGCTGGACAATGTGTGTCCCAACAATATCACTGTAGAGTATCGCCATCCTATACCTAGATTAGATGATATGTTAGATGAATTGCATGGTTCTAGTATCTTCTCTAAGGTAGATCTTAAGAGTGGTTATCACCAAATTAGGATTAAAGAAGGTGATGAGTGGAAAATTGCATTTAAAACTAAACAAGTTTTATATGAGTGGTTAGTAATGCCTTTTGGCTTGACAAATGCACCTAGTACCTTCATGAGATTGATGAACCATGTCCTTAGGGAATTCATAGGTCATTTTGTGGTAGTATACTTTGATGACAATCTAGTTTTTAGCCGAACATTAGATGATCATGTAGAACACCTTAGAAAGATTTTTGAAGGGCTTAGAAAGGAAATCTTGTATGCCAATCTTAGGAAATGTAATTTTGGAACAGATAAACTTGTCTTCTTTGGTTTTGTTGTGAGTACAGATGATATTATGGTTGATGAGGAAAAGATAAAAGCGATTAAGGAGTGGCCGAGTCCAAAGAACGTTGGGGAAGTAAGGAGCTTCCATGGCCTAGCTGGGTTTTACTGGAGATTTTTCATGGACAAAGCAGCTCCACTCACTGAGGTTATCAAAATAATGTGGGGTTTAAGTGAGAGCAGGCGCAAGAGTAGGCATTCCAAACCTTGAAAGACAAGCTTACAAACTCCCCGGTGCTATCTCTTCCTAACTTTGATAAAACTTTTGAAATTGAATGTGATGCCTCAAGAGTTGGTATTGGTGCTGTTCTTATGTAGGAATGGAAGCCCATAGCCTACTTTAGTGAGAAACTTGGAGGGGCCACACTCAATTACCCAACCTATGACAAAGAATTGTATGCGCTGGTGAGGGCCTTGCAAACATGGCAACATTATCTTTGGCCCAAGGACTTTGTCATCCATACCGACCATTAGTCACTCAAACATCTCAAAGGGCAACAAAAGCTCAACAAAAGACATGCTAGGTGGGTCGAATTCATTGAGACCTTCCCTTATATGATCAAATACAAGAAAGGTAAAGAGAATGTAGAAGCAGATGCTCTTTCTCGGAGGTATGTGCTCTTGAACTCTTTAGAAGTTAAACTGCTAGGGTTTCAGAAAATCAAAGAGTTATATGCTACGGATGCTGATTTTAAGGATATTTATACTGGAAAATACTTTAAGTCTTAAGGCTTCTTGTTTTATGATAATCGGTTATGTGTACCTAACTCCTCTTTGCAAGACTTGTTTGTTAAGGAAGCACATTCAGGTTGTCTTATGGGTCACTTTGCCGTGGAAAAGAGATTAAATGTATTGCAGGAACACTTCTTTTGCCCACACATGAGAAGTGATGTTGAGAAAACTTGCCAAATATGTGTAACTTGCAAGGAAGCCAAATCCACAATCCAAAAGCACGGTTTGTATACCCCTATTCATATACCTTTGCACCCTTGGCATGATATATCTATCGATTTTGTTGTTGGATTGCCTAGAACTAAGACTGGAAAGGATTCTGTGTTTGTTGTAGTTGTTAGGTTTTCCAAAATGGCTCACTTTATTCATTTTCATAAGACGGATGATGCCGTTATCATTGCCGGATTATTGTTTAAGGAGATAGTTAGAATTCATTGCATGCATAGGACTATAGTATCAGATAGAGACACTAAGTTCCTTAGTTACTTTTGGAAAATACTTTGGTCTAACCTAGGAACTAAGCTTTGTTTCTCCACAACTTGTAACCCGCAATCGGATGGTCAAACTGAAGTAGTTAATAGAACCTTGTCTACTTGTTAAGAGCTTTGATTAAAAAGAATCTTAGGAGTTGGGAAGAATTCTTGCCTCATGTTGAATTTGCATATAATCATGCTAGGCATATTACTTCCAAGTACTCACCATTAGAAATTGTTTATGGGTTCAATCCCATCTCACCTTTCGATCTAATGCCTTTACCTTTGAGTGAAAGGACAAGCCTGGATGGAAAGAAAAGGCTGAGTTGGTTAAAAAAATCCATGAGAAGGTTCGGCTCGATATTGAAAATAAGACTAAGTTGTATGCTCAACATGCCAATAAAGACCGAAAGGAGTTAGCATTTGAGGAAGGAGACTTGGTGTGGACCCTTTTGTGTAAAGATAGATTTCCATGTGAAAGGAAATCCAAGTTAATGCCTAGGATTGATGGCCCATTCAAAGTCATCAAGAAGATCAATTACAATGCCTACCAGCTGGATCTTCAAGGTAAGTACCAAGTGAGTTCAACCTCAATATTATTGATTTAGTTCCATATTTTGCAGATGAAACAGATTTGAGATCCAATCCTTCCCAACTGGGGGAGGATGATGTGAGCATGGCCAGCAAGGAACCACCACCTAAGGAGCAGCTTAAACCAGAGGAGGAAGAAGCCACTAAAGATGCTATGGAGCAGCTAGAAACCGCAGATATTGGAGATGAAAGCCTACAAAACTTCAATGGCCCCATTACCCGGTCCAAGCAAGCAAAACTTAAGACAACACTACAGCACCTTCTCAATACCATTCAGCCCATTTTGGTGTGTGCTAATTCAACAACATTTGTTGTGATTCAAGCCAAATAAACATCACCATGAGAGGTGACTTGGATTGTACTCTTTTTCCCTACTCTTAGTTTAATCCCAATGGGTTTTCTATGATAAGTTTTTAATCAGGGAAGCCCAAGGTCCTTTATCACAGTCTGTTGGTGAATCAAGGCCCATTTTATCTAATCATCCACAAAATAAGAGAGGAAGAATCAAGTCAAAACATTATTTATTTTTTAGTATTTGTCTTAGTTGTCTTTGTAATTCCCTAAGTATTTCTTTTAAAGTTTTGGTAGAATTTTAGGAGTCATTTTCAATGTCCTAGACTACTATAAGTACTCTCTTGTATCCTTCTTTCTGAATCATCAAAAATTTTAATGGCAAATCTCATTCTTAAACTCGTTTGGTCATACTCTTGAATAAGGAATTTTTGAATACTTTCCCATTCCTCTAAAGAGCCGAAAGTCTAAGGTATCTTCATCATCCTTGGAAGTTTCAATTCGATTCACCCCTTGCCCAATGTCCCTGGCCTTTGTCATTCACACAGAGCAAGCAGATAGTCCAAGGATTTTCCACCATCCTTGAGAAGTATCATCCATTTCCCCTTGTTCTCGGATCCATCCACTTAAGAGCTCACACATCCGCAAGTTACACCATCGTTTCACCCGTTCCACAACTTCAATCCATTCATCCACTCTTCCAAAACTATTTGGAGATGATCAGGGGCTTGATCCTCATCAGGATCACATCAATTGATTACTTGGAGGCTTTATCGTAGCTATTTCAGTCATAAATTTTTTCACAATGTAGAAAATTGAGCTAGCTTAACGTGGGCGTTGGATTCATGTCCTTCTGAGCTCTGAATCAAAAGTTATAGACAATTAATGTAGCAATAATGATTTTATTATCGATCAATATCATTGTTTACAAAAAGATCGTAAAAAATTACGGACAAGATGAGTAAATATTCCAAACATCTGGAGAAATAATTGATGATTTAGCCAAGACATCTGCCACTTGATTGCATGATCACGGTTGTTGTTGAAATTTGATTCCTTCAAACTTGTTGAACCATAATTTGATCGTCTTGATATAATGTTGGAGTTGGTGACTGACAGTTGTATTGTGTAGAAGATTATTTATCGTCAAATTATCTCCTTCAAAGATAACATATCGGAATCCCAGAGACCACGTGCATTGTAAGGCCTAGATAAGTGCAGTAAATTCCGCTTCAATAACAGTATAACGTCCTGAAACTTTCCCCTTCCTGCCTTAAATAAAAAGCCGCTATTATCACGTACAATCCATCCTAAACCTGAAAAAGAACTGCCTTCCCGATGAGCAGCATCATAGTTATATTTAACAATTCTGGATGTGGTGATTTCCATTTTGTAAGGGCAGAATTAAATGTCGTTGATTGTCAATTTTCCTCTATCTTGAACTTTTGATTTATCCATTCCAGAGCATCGTCGTGGCTTCTTTGTAACATAGAATCCACTGATTTTAAGTCCTTATTGTTGAAAGTAAGATCATTCCTGACTTTCCATAAGCGCTAGAGGACAAAGAAAGGAATAAACTTCTGTGGCGAATCGTAATTAAACTGATTATAACTTGCTATTAAATATCTGACATTGTTGTGAATAGACGGACTACAAATGGTAGTAGTTAGAATACCTATTTTTCTCCACATCAGTTGAGAATAATGACATAGAAAAAATGTGTAGTTCTGTTTTTTCGAAGTCATAGCAATGGGTGCACTGATCGTCTGAGAGAATATGTCGATGCTTTAAATGTGATTTTAAAGGTAAAACTCGAGACAACAATCACCACAAAAAATGTTGTATCTTGGGTGGAATCTTCAGAGCCCAAATACAATTACTGAGATCCTGATGATTTGCCAAATTAGGTTGAATACCGACAGACCCGTTATCATTTACATTAATCGCATGATAGTAGCCAGACTTAACAAAATATACTCCATTGTTAGATAACTTCCAACACCAATCATCTTTAACTTGATTCAGGAAGAAGAAAGATTTTATAGATAAGGTTATGATCTTCTTGTTCAATCAAATCATTAATTATATCTGCATTCCAATGTCCTGTGGTTCTATCAATGAGTAAATCAATCTTTAACAGTGGGTTGGTATATGGTAGCAGTTTGGGTGCACGAGATGGACAGATAGGAAGCCAATTTGTATCTCCTATGCATGTGTTTACTCCATCACCAATAATCCGATGTAACCCTGATTTTAGAAGATCCCGTCCATGAAGAAGTGACTGCCAACCAAATGAGGGGCGACAACTTAAAGTAGCAGACATCAAATCCCTCTTTGGAAAGTATCGATGTTTTAAGATTCTCGAAAGAAGGCATTCTGATCTGGTTTGGATCTTCCAACAAAGATTAGCTAGTAGAGCCTGGTTAAAATTCTTAAAATCGCGAAAACCTAAACCTCCCATTATTTTTGGGGTAGCCATTTTCTTCCAAGAAACCCATGAAATTTTTTCGTGTTTAGTCTGAGAATCCCCATCAGAACTGAGATAACGCTTTATCCAACATGTTGCATGTTTCTTTAGGAAACTTAAACACGTTCATCGAATAAACCGGCATAGCAAAAGCAACAGCTTTTATTAAAATTTCTTTTCCCATATGTGATAGAAATTTTGTTTGCCATCCTGAAATACGAGAATGAACTTTGTCGATAATGTACTTAAACGTCTGACGTTTGTTACATTTAAACTGTTCCAGTAGCCCAAGATATATTCCTCCTCCACCAATATTATATATCTATAACGATTTTTGTATATGTCTTCTCGTATGTTCGAAAACTTTACTCCCAAAAATGACTGATGATTTGTCCATATTAATAATCTGTCCTGAAGCCCTACCATATTCCTGGAAAACGTTTTGGAGACTGGTAACATTTTTCTGATCAGCTCTGATAAAGAACAGTGAATCGTCCGCAAATAAAAGATTAGAGATTGTAGGTCCATTCCGAGAAATTCGCAAAGCCTGAATCTGATTATTCAATTCAGCAGTATGAATCATCGAGCTTAAAAAATCTGCACACAGAATGAACAAATAGGGGGATAATGAATCCCCTTGACGTAAGCCACATCCTGGAAGAAAGTTACCATAGGGGCTTCCATCAATGAGAACTGAAAAAGATACTGTGGTGATGCACTGCATTACCCAATTTATCCATTGAAAAGAGAACCCTTTTTCAGAAGAACTTCTTCCAAGAAGCTCCATTCAATATGGTCATAAGCTTTATTTATGTCTGTTTTAACAGCCATAAATGATGTAGAAGCGGATGTGTGAACCCTTAAGGAATGTAATGCTTCATGAGCAATTAAATCCGTGATTAATCTCCCATGTAATAAGCTGCCTGATTTTTTGACACAAATGTATTAAGGTATCGCTTTAAACGAATGACGAGGATTTTAGAGATAACTTTGTAAATTATATTACAAAGGGATATATGTCGGAAATCTTTATAGATTTCGTACTATCCATCTTTGGAATGAGACAAATGTCAGTATGGTTGAAATCCGGTATCATTTTTCCTGTACTAAAAAACCAAACTACTTCGTCATAAACTGTATCCCCAACAGTCTGCCAATGTTGTTGGAAAAAGGCTGACAAAAATCCATCTGGGCCTGGGGCTTTATTAGCCCAATTGAGGAGATGGCTTCGAATACTTCATCTTTCATAACTGTTTTGACCAACTCTGCATTGATATCATTGGAGACAACTTTCTTCACATTCGAGAGGATATGTTCCATGTTTTCTATGGTGATGATTTGAATAAAGCTGAAAAATAAGTCTGAGCATGGTGGGCAATAGCTTTATTTCCAAACACATCCTCACCATTATCTGACTTGATCGAAGTAATATTATTTCGAGCTCTCCTGTTTTTTGTTACTACATGGAAGTATCTCGTATTTCAATCACCTTCCTTAAGCCATCGATTCCGACTTTTTAATTTCCAAAAAAAATTTCTCATCCTCATAAGCTAATATCATATCCTACTTCAGAGCCGAAATTGTAGCTGGGTCATTATGATGCTTGGTATTAGCAATGTCGATTTCAGCGGTAAGTTGCTGAATTCTGAGGTTAGCATTTACATAAGAATTTCTCTTCCAATAGGACATTCTTTTCCGACAAGTCGTAAGTCGAGATAATAAATCTGAAGTAGATATATGTTCATAATCATTCCATGTATTACTCATAATACCATTAAAGCCAACACAAGTTGTCCAACGTGAATCATATCGCAACATCCTTTTCCTAAAATCTGATTGTCGACGTATTTTGATTATGCCTGGCCGATGATCGGAATCAATCATATCTAAATAATGAACTATTGAAACCGGGTAAATGGCTTTCCATTCATCATTTACCATAGCTCAATGTAGCAAACATTGAACTAGCTGATTATTACTAGTTCCCGCCTATGTCATATTATTCCCTTGAAATTGTAAATCCGACATCATACATGCGGACACCATGTGTTGAAAATCAATTAGACTCCACGGTTGTCTTACTAGGCCACCAATTTTTTCATGTGCATGTAGTATTTCATTGAAATCCAGTTACAGCCAATTTAGGGCAGACATGTTAAGCTCATCAGCATGTTAAAATGATTATTCTAAACTGATCATTGGTGCTCATTGAGTAAAAGCTTATCAATGAAGCATAATGCATGGAATCATGCTGGTCGCGATAGATTCGATTATTTGAAGGCTTTATCATATCAATTTAAGTCTTAATGTGAACGTTGGATTTGTGTCATTCTGATTATTTGAAGGCTTTATCATATCTATTCATGTCGTGATAGATTCGATTATTTTTCACAATATTGAAAATTTAGCTAGCTTAATGTGAACGTTGGATTTGTGTCATTCTGAGCTCTAAATCAAAAGTTACGGACGATTTAGTGTAGACATGTCAAGTTGATCGGCGAGTTAAAATGATTATTCCAAACTGATCATTCCAAACTGATCATTCGTGCTCATTAAGTAAAAGCTTATAAATGAAAAATAATGCATGGCATCAAGCATTTTGCAATATATTGGGTTATTTGGAAGCTTTATCGTAGCTATTTTAGTCTTAAATGTTTTTAGAAAATTGAGGTAGCTTAATGTGGGCGTTGGATTGGTGTCATTCAGAGCTCTAAATCAAAAGTTACAGAAGATTTAGTGCAAACATGTTAAGATGATCGACCAGTTAAAATGATCATTCTAAACTGATCATTGGTGCTCATTGAGCAAAGGTTTACAAATGAAGCATAATGCATGGCATCACACAGTTTGGAATATATTGGATTACTTTGAGGCGTTTTCGTAGTTCTTTCAGCCTAAAATGTTGTCACAATATGGAAAATTGAGCTTGCTTAACGTGGGCGTTGGATTCGTGTCATTCTCAGCTCTGAATCAAAAGTTACAAAAGATTTAGTGAGGACATGTCTAGTTGATCGGTCAGTTAAAATGATCATTTTATACTTATCATTGGTGCTCATTCAGTAAAGGCTTATTAATGAAGCCTAATGCATGGCATCACATAGTTGCGATAGATTCAACTACATGGAGCCTTTGTCATAGCTATTTAAGTCTTAAATTTTTCACCATGTACAAAATTGAGCTACCTTAATGTGGGCATTGGATTTGTGTCATTCTGAGCTGTGGATAAAAAGTTACGGACGATTTTGTGTGGACATGTCAAGTTGATCAGCAAGTTAAAATGATCATCCTAAACTGTTCATTCGTGCTCATTGAGTAAAGCCTTATTAATGAATCATAGTACATGACATCAAGCAGTGTGCGATAGATTTGATAACTTGGAGGCTTTGCCGTAGCTATTTCCATCTTACATTTTGTCACAATATAGAAAATTTAGCTAGCTTAACTTGGGCATTGGATTCGTGTCATTCTGAAGTAGCTTAACGTGGGCGTTGGATTCATGTCATTTTGAGCTCTAAATTCAAAGTTAAAGACGATTTAGTGCAGACATGTCAAGTTGATCAGCTAGTTAAAATGATCATTCTAAACTGATCATTGGTGTTCCTTGAGTAAAGGCTTATAAATGAAGCATAATGCATGGCATCACGCAATTTGGGATACATTTGATTATTTGGAGGATTTGCCATAGTATTTCAGTTCTAACTTTTGTCACAATGTAGAAAATTGAGCTAGCTTAACTTGGGTGTTGGATTCGTGTCATTCTGAACTCTAATTCAAAACTAAAATACGATTTAGTGGGTACATGTCAAGTTGATCGGCCAGTTAAATTGATCATTCTAAACTGATCATTGGGGCTCTTTGAGTAAAGGCGTATAAATCAAGCGTAATGCATGGCATCATGCAGTTATGGATAGATTGGATTATTTCGAGGCTTTGTCGTAGCTAATTTGGTCACAATATAGAAAATTGAGCTAGCTTTACTTGGACATTGGATTTGTGTCATTCTGAACTATAAATTAAAAGTTAAGGACCATTTAGTGCAGACATGTCAAGTTGATCGGCCAGTTAAAATGATCATTCTAAACAGATCAGTGGTGCTTCTTGAGTAATAGCTTATAAATGATGCATAATGCATGGCATTCAAGTAGTTTAGGATAGATTGGATTAATTTGCTGCTTTCTCTATCTCTTTTAGTCTCAAAGGTTTTCACAATATGGAAAATTGAGCTAGCTTAACCCCTGGGTGTTTCATTGATGTAATTTTGAGCACAAAATTAAAACTTAAAGACGAGTTAGTGCGTACATGACAAGTTCATCAGCTAGTTAAAATGATCATTATAAACTGATCATTGGTGTTCATTGAGCAAACATTTACAAATGAAACATAATGCATGGCATCGTGCAGTTTGGTATAAATTGGATTACTTGGAGGCTTTTTCATAGCTATTTCGGTCTTAAATTTTGTCACAATATAGAAACTGAGCCAGCTTAATGTGGACGTTGTATTCGTGACATTCTGAACTCTTAATCAATAGTTACAGACTATTTAGTGCGGACATGTATAGTTGATCGGTGAATTAAAATGATTATTCTAATGTGATCATTGGTGCTCCTTGAGTAAAGGCTTATAAAAGAAGCATAATGCATGGACTAACGCACAATGTAGAAAATTGAGCTAGTTTAACGTGGGCATTGAATTTGTGTTATTTTGAACTCTGAATCAAAGATTAAAAACGATTTAGTGCAGACATTTCAAGTTGATCGGCCAGTTAAATTGATCGTTCTAAACTGATCATTGGAGCTCTTGAGTAAAGGCGTATAAATCAAGCGTAATGCATGGCATCACAAAGTTTGGGATAGATTGGATTAATTCGAGGCTTTTTCGTACCTATTTTGGTCACAATATAGAAAATTGAGCTAGCTTTACTTGGATGTTGGATTCGTATCATTATGCACTATAAATCAAAAGTTAAAGACCCTTTAGTGCGGACATGTCAAGTTGATCGGCCTGTTAAAGTGATCATTCTAAACAGATCAGTGGTGCTTCTTGAGTAATAGCTTATAAATGATGAGTAATGCATGGCATCACACACTTTAGGATAGATTGGATTACTTTAATGCTTTCTCTATCTTTTTTATTCTCAACTGTTTTCACAATATGGAAACTTGAGCTATCTTACTATGGGTGTTGCATTCATGTAATTTTGATCACAAAATTAAAGCTTAAAGACGAGTTAGTGCCTACATGACAAGTTCATCAGCTACTTAAAATGATCATTATAAACTGTTATTGGTTCTCATTGAGGAAACGTTTAAAAATGAAATATAATGCATGGCATCGTGCAGTTTGGTATAGATTGGATTACTTGGAGGCTTTGTTATAGCTATTTCGGTCTTAAATTTTGTCACAATATAGAAAATTGAGCCAGATTAATGTGGACATTGTATTCGTGACATTCTGAACTCTTAATCAATAGTTACGGATGATTTACTGTAGACATGCCAAGTTGATCGGTGAGTTAAAATGATTATTCTAACGTGATCATTGGTGCTCCTTGAATGAAGGCTTATAAAAGAAGAATAATTCATAGCATAACGCAGTTTAGGATAGACTGGATTACTTAGAGGCTTTGTCGTAGCTATTTAGGTCTTAAATTTTGTCACAATGTAAAAATTGAGCTAGCTTAACGTGGGCGTTAAACTTGTGTTATTTTGAACTCTGAATCAAAGGTTAAAAACGATTTAGTGTGGACATGTCAAGTTGATCGCCAGTAAAATTTATCATTTTAAACTGATCATTGGGGAACTTTGAGTAAAGGCGTATAAATCAAGCGTAATGCATGGCATCACGCAGTTATGGATAGATTGGATTATTTCGAGGCTTTGTCGTATCTAATTTGGTCACAATATAGAAAATTGAGCTAGCCTTACTTGGACGTTGGATTCGTGTCATTCCGAACTATAAATCAAAAGTTAACCATTTAGTGCCGACATGTCAAGTTGATCGGCCAGTTAAAATAATCATTTTAAACAGATCAGTGGTGCTTCTTGAGTAATAGCTTATAAATGATGCGTAATGCATGGCATCAAGTAGTTTAGGATAGATTGGATTACTTTGCTTCTTTCTCTATCTTTTTTAGTCTCAAAGGTTTTCACAATATGGTAAATTGAGCTAGCTTAACCTGGGTGTTGCATTCATGTAATTTTGAGCACTAAATTAAAACTTAAAGATGAGTTAGTGCGTACATGACAAGTTCATCAGCTAGTTAAAATGATCATTATAAACTGATCATTGGTGCTCATTGAGAAAAACTTTACAAATGAAACATAATGCATGGCATCGTGCAGTTTGGTATAGATTGGATTACTTGGAGGCTTTGTCATAGCTATTTCGGTTTTAAAATTTGTCACAATATAGAAATTGAGCCAGCTTAATGTGGACGTTATATTCGTGACATTCTGAACTCTTAATCAATAGTTACGGACGATTTAGTGCGGACATGTCAAGTTGATCGGTGAGTTAGAATGGTTATTTTAACGTGATCATTGGTGCTCCTTGAGTAAAGGCTTATAAAAGAAGCATAATGCATGGCATAACGCAGTTTAGCATAGGCTGGATTACTTGGAGGCTTTGTCGTAGGTGTTTTGGTCTTAAATTTTGTCACAATGTAGAAAATTGAGCTAGCTTAACATGGGCGTTGAATTTGTGTTATATTGAACTGTGAATCAAAGGTTAAAAACGATTTAGTGCAGACATTTCAAGTTGATCGGCCAGTTAAATTGGTTATTCTAAACTGATCATTGGAGCTCCTTGAGTAAAGGCGTATAAATCAAGCGTAATGCATGGCATCATACAGTTTGGGATAGATTGGTTTAATTCGAGGCTTTGTCAAACCTATTTTGGTCACGATATAGAAAATTGAGCTAGATTTACTTGGACGTTAGATTCGTGTCATTATGAACTATACATCAAAAGTTAAAGACCATTTAGTGCGGACATGTCAAGTTGATCGGCCTATTAAAATGATCATTCTAAACAGATCAGTGATGCTTATTGAGTAATAGCTTATAAATGATGCGTAATGCATGGCATCACACACTTTAGGATAGATTGGATTACTTTGCTGATTTCACTATCTTTTTTAGTCTCAAATGTTTTCACAATATGGAAAATTGAGCTATCTTAACCTGGGTATTGCATTTAGGTAATTTTGATCACTAAATTAAAGCTTAAAGACGAGTTAGTGCCTACATGACAAGTTCATCAGCTAGTTAAAATGATCATTATAAATTGATTATTGGTGCTCATTGAGCAATCGTTTAAAAATGAAACATAATGCATGACATCGTGCAGTTTGGTATATACTGGATTACTTTGAGGCTTTGTCATAGCTATTTCGGTTTTAAATTTTGTCGCAATATAGATAATTGAGCCAGCTTAATGTGGACGTTGTATTCGTGACATTCTGAACTCTTACGAACGATTTAGTTCATACATGTCAAGTTGATCGGTGAGTTAAAATGATTATTCTAACGTGATCATTGGTGCTCCTTGAGTAAAGGCTTATATAAGAAGCATAATGCATAGCATAACGCAGTTTAGGATTGACTGGATTACATGGAGGCTTTGTCGTAGCTCTTTTGGTCTTAAATTTTGTCACAATGTAGAAAATTGAGCTAGCTTAACGTGGGCGTTGAATTTGTGTTATTTTGAACTCTGAATCAAAGGTTAGAAATGATTTAGTGCGGACATGTCAAGTTGATCGGCCAGTTAAATTTATCATTCTAAACTGATCATTGCAGCTCTTTGAGTAAAGGCGTATAAATCAAGTGTAATGCATAGCATCACACAGTTATGAATAGATTGGATTACTTTGTGGCTTTGTCGTAGCTAATTTGGTCACAATATAGAAAATTGAGCTAGCTTTACTTGGATGTTGGATTCGTGTCATTCTGAACTAGAAATCAAAAGTTAAGGACCATTTAGTGCGGACATGTCAAGTTGATCGGCCTGCTAAAATGATCATTCTATACAGATCAGTGGTGCTTCTTGAGTAATAGCTTATAAATGATGCGTAAAGCATGGCATCAAGCAATTTTGGATAGATGGGATTACTTTGCTGCTTTCTCTATCTTTTTTAGTCTCAAAGATTTTCACAATATGGAAAATTGAGCTAGCTTAACCTGGGTGTTGCATTCATGTAATTTTGAGCACTAAATTAAAACTTAAAGACGAGTTAGTGCGTACATGACAAGTTCATCAGCTAGTTAAAATGATCATTATAAACTGATCATTGGTGCTCATTGAGCAAACATTTACGAATGAAACATAATGCATGACATCGTGCAGTTTGGTATAAATTGGATTACTTGTAGGCTTTGGCATAGCTATTTCGGTCTTAAATTTTGTCACAATATAGAAATTGAGAAAGCTTAATGTGGATGTTGTATTCGTGACATTCTGAACTCTTAATAATAGTTACGGACGATTTAGTGCGGACATGTCAAGTTGATCAGGGAGTTAAAATGATTATTCGAACGTGATCAGTGGTGCTTCTTGAGTAAAGGCTTATAAAAGAAGCATAATGCGTGGCATAACGCAGTTTAGCATAGATTGGATTACTTGGAGGCTTTGTCGTAGGTGTTTTGGTCTTAAATTTTGTCACAATGTAGAAAATTGATCTAGCTTACCATGGGCGTTGAATTTGTGTTATTTTGAACTCTGAATCAAAGGTTAAAAACGATTTAGTGCGGACATTTCATGTTGATCGGCCAGTTAAATTGATCATTCTAAACTGATCATTGGAGCTCCTTGAGTAAAGACGTATAAATCAAGCATAATGCGTGGCATCACACAGTTTGGGATAGATTGGATTAATTCGAGGCTTTGTCGTAGCTATTTTGGTCACAATATAGAAAATTGAGCTAGCTTTACTTGGACGTTGGATTCGTGTCATTCTGAACTATAAATCAAAAGTTAAAGACCATTTAGCGCGGACATGTCAAGTTGATCGGCCTGTTAAAATGATCATTTGAAACAGATCAGTGATGCTTCTTGACTAATAGCTTATAATTGATGTATAATGCATGGCATCACACACTTTAGGATAGATTGGATTACTTTGCGGCTTTCTCTAGCTTTTTCAATCTCAAATGTTTTTACAATATAAAAAGTTCAGCTAGCTTAACCTGGGTGTTGGATTCATGTCATTTTGAGTACTAAATCAAAAGTTAAAGACGATTTAGTGCATACATGACAAGTTGATCAGCTAGTTAAAACGACAATTATAAAATGACCATTGGTTCTCATTGAGCAAAGGTTTACAAACGAAGCATAATGCATGGCATCACACAGTTTGGGATAGATAGGATTACTTGGTGGCTTTGTCATAGCTATTTTGGTTTAAAAGTTTGTCACAATATAAAAAATTTAGTTAGCTTAACGTACGCGTGGATTCATGTCATTTTGAGATAAAAATCAAAACTTAAAGACAAACTAAGTGCAGACATGACAAGTTGATTAGCTAGTTAAACTGATCATTGGTTCTCATTGAGAAATGTCAAGTTTATCGGCCAGTTAAAATGATTATTCTAAAGTGATCATTGGTGCTCCTTCAGTAAAAGCTTATAAATGAAGAATAATGCATGCCAAAACACAGTTTCAGATAGGCTGAATTTCTTTGAGGCCTTGTCCAGCTCTTTCAATCTCATATGTTGTCACAATATGGAAAATTGAGCTAGGTTAACGTGGGCATTGGATTCATGTCATCCTGAATTCTAAATCAAAAGTTTTGACCAATTTAGTGAGGACATGTCAAGTCGATTGGCCACTTAAAATTATCATTCTAAACTGATCATTCGTGCTCCTTAAGTAAAGGGTTATAAACAGAGCATAATGCATGACATCACACAGTTTAGGATAAACAGAGCATAATGCATGATTCATGTTATTCTGAACTCTAAATCAAAAGTTATAGACTATTTAATGTAGACATGTCATGTTGATGGGCCAGTTAAAATGATAATTCTTAACTGATCATTAGTGCTCCTTGAGTAAAGGCTTATAAATGAATCATAATGAATGGCATCACAATGTTTGATACATTGGATTACTTAAAAGCTTTTTCATAGTTCTTTTAGTCTCAAATGTTGTCACAATATGGAAAATTGAACAAGCTTAATGTGGGAGTTAGATTCGTGTCATTCTGAACTCCAAATCAAAAGTTACGAACAATTTAGTGCGGACGTGTCGAGTGGATCGACCAATTAAATGATCATTATATACTAATCATCTGTGTTCCTTGAGTAATGACTTATAAATGAAGCATAATGCCTGGCATCACGTAGCTTGGGATACATTGGATTACTTGGAGGTTTTGTAGTAGCTCTTTCAGTCTCAAATGTTGTCACAATATGGCAAATTGAGCTAGTTTAATGTGGGCGTTGGACTCATGTTATTTTGAGCTCTTAATGAAAAGTTAAAGATGATTTAGTGCGGACATGTCAAGTTGATCAACTAGTTAAAATGATCATTCTTAACTTATCATTGGTGCTACTTGACTAAAGGCTTATAAATGAAGCATAATACATGGCATCACGCAGTTTGGGATAGATTGGATTAAATCGAGAGCTTTTTGTAGCTATTTCGGTGTTAAATGTTTTGTCACAATATAGAAAATTGAGCTACCTTAACATGGGCGTTGGATTCATATCATTCTGAACTATAAATCAAACGTTAAGGATGTTTTAGTGTGGACATGTCAAGTTGATTGGCTAGTTAAAATGATCATTCTAAATTGATCATTGGTGCTCCTTGAGTAAGACTTATAAATGAAGCATAATGCATGGCATCACGCAGTTTGGGATGCATTGGATTACTTGGAGGCTTTGTAGTAGCTGTTTCAGTCTCAAATGTTGTCACGATATGGAAAATTGAGCTACATTAATGCGGGCGTTGGACTCCAGTTATTTTGATCTCTAAATAATAAGTAATAGACGATTTAATGCGGACAAGTCAAATTGATCAACTAGTTAAAATGATCATTCTAAACTGATCATTGGTGCTCATTGAGTACACACTTATAAAGAAGCATAAATCATGGGATCACACAGTTTGGGATAGATCTGATGACTTGAAGACTTTTTTGTAGCTATTTCGGTGTTAAATTTGTCATAATATAGAAAATTGAGCTAGATTAACGTGGGCATTGGAGTCGTGTCATTCTGAACTCTAAATCAAAAGTTACAGACGTTTAGTGTTGACATGACTGTTAAAATGATCATTCTAAACTGATCATGGTGCTCCGTAAGTAAAGTCTTATAAATGCAGCATAATGCATGGCTTCACACAGTTTGGGATACATTGGATTTCTTGCAGGCTTTTTGTAGCTCTATCAGTCACAAATGTTTTAACAATATGGAAAATATAGCTTGATTAATGTGGGCGCTGGACACATGTTATTTTGAACTCTAAATCAAAAGTTAAATGCGATTTAGTGCGGACATGACAAGTTGATCAGCTAGACAAATTGATCATTCTAAACTGATCATTGGTGCTCCTTGAGTAAAAGCTTATAAAGAAGCATAATGAATGGCTCTTTGAGTAAAGGCTTTTTTGTTGCTATTTCAGTGTTAAATTTTGTCATAATATAGAATATTGAGCTATCTTAAAGTTGACGTTGGATTCGTGTCATTCTGAACTCTAAATAAAAAGTTACAAATGATTTAGTGCAGCCATGTCAAGTTGATCGGCTAATTAAAATGATCATTGGTGCTCTTTGAGTAAGGGCTTATAAATGAAGCATAATGCATGGAATCACGCAGTTAGGGATACATGGTATTACTTGGAGGCTTTGTTGTAGCTCTTTCAGTAAATGTTGTCATAATATAGAAAATTGAGCTAGCTCAACGTGGGCATTGGATTCGTGTCATTCAGAACTCTGAATCAAAAGTTACGAAAGATTTAGTGTGGACATGTCAAGTTGATTGGCCAGTTAAAATGATTATTCTAAACTGATCATTGGTGCTCCTTGAGTAAAGGCTTATAAATGAAGCGTAATGCATGTCATCACGCAGTGTGGGATACATTGGATTACTTGTAGGTTTTTTCGTAGCTCTATCAGCCACAATTGTCATCACAATATGGAAAATTGAGCTTAGAGGCCTTTTCACAGCTCTTTTAGTGTCAAATGTTACACGTATGGAAAATGGAGTTAGCTTAATGTGGGCGATGGACTCATGCTATTTTGAGCTATAAATCAAAAGTTAAAGACAATTTAGTGCGGAAATGTCAAGTTGATAAGCTAGTTAAAATGATCATTCTCAACTGATCATGATGCTCATTGAGTAAAGGCTTATAATGAAGCAGAACGCATGGCATCACGCAGTTTGGGATAGATGTGATTACATGGAGACTTTTTTGTAGCTATTTCGGTGTGAAATTTTGTCACGATATAGAAAATTCAACTAGCTTAACGTGGATGTTGGATTCGTGTCACTCTGAACTCTAAATAAAAAGTTACGGACGATTTAGTGTTGACATGTCAAGTTGATCGGCCAGTTAAAATGATCATTCTTAAATGATCATTGGTGCTCCTTGAGTAAAGTCCTTTAAATGCAGCATAATGCATGGCTTCACGCAGTTTGGGATACATTGGATTTTTTTGAGGCTTTTTGTAGCTCTATCAGTCACAAATGTTTTCTCAATATGGAAAATATAGCTTGATTAATATGGGCGCTGGATACATGTTATTTTGAGCTCTAAATCAAAAGTTAAATGCGATTTAGTGCGGACATGACAAGTTGATCAGCTAGATAAAGCGATCGTTCTAAACTGATCATTGGTGCTCCCTCAGTAAAAGCTTATAAAGAAGGATAATGAGTGGCTCCTTGAGTAAAGGCTTTTTTTGTTGCTATTTCAGTGTTAAATTTTGTCATAATATAGAATATTGAGCTTGCTTGACGTTGATGTTGGATTCGTGTCATTCTGAACTCTAAATTAAAAGTTTCAAACGATTTAGTGTGGACATGTCAAGTTGATTGGTGAGTTAAAATGATCATTCTAAACTGATCATTGGTGCTTCTTAAGTAAAGGCTTATAAATGAAGCGTAAATCATGTCATCACGCAGTGTGGGATACATTGGATTACTTGTTGGTTTTTTCGTAGCTCTATCAGCCTCAATTGTCATCACAATATGGAAAATTGAGCTTGTTTAATGTGGGCGCAGGACTCATGTTATTTCGATCTCTAAATCAAAAGTTCTAGGCGATTTAGTGCGGACATGTCACCTTGATCAGCTAGTTAAAATGAAAATTACAATCTAATCATTGGTGTTCCTTTAGTACTTAAATGCTTATAAATGAAGCATAGTGCATGGCTTCATGCAATTTGGGATACAGTGGATTACTTGTACGCTTTGTCGTAGCTCTTTCAGTCTCAAATATTGACACAATAGAGATATTTGATATATATTAATGTGGGCGTTGGATTCGTGTCGTTTTGAACTCTAAATCAAAAGTTATGAATGCTTTAGTGTAGATATGTCATGTTTATCGGCCAGTTAAAATGATAATTCTAAACTGATCATTGGTGCTACTTGAGTAAAAACTTATAAATGAAGCATAAGGCATGACATCACGCCGTTTGGGATACATTGGGTTACTTAGAGGCTTTTTTGTAGCTCTTTCAGTCTCAAATGTTGCAGGGTATGGAAAATGGAGCTAGCTTAATGTGGGCATTGGACTCATATTATTTTTAGGTCTAAATCAAAAGTTAAAGACGATTTAGTGCGGAAATGTCAAGTTGTTAAGCTAGTTAAAATGATCATTCTAAACTGATCATTGGTGCTGATTGAGTAAAGGCTTATAAAGAAGCATAATGCATGGCATCATGCACTTTGGGATAGATATGATTACATGGAGACTTTTTCGTAGCTATTTTGGTGTGAAATTTTGTCACGATATTGAAAACTCAGCTAGTTTAACTTGGTTGTTGGATTCGTGTCATTCTGAACTCTAAATCAAAAGTTATGGATGATTTAGTGTTGACATGTCAAGTTGATGGGCCAGTTATAATGATCATTCTTAACTGATCATTGGTTCTCCTTGAGTAAAGTCTTATAAATGCAGCATAATGCATAGCTTCACGGAGTTTGGGATACATTGGATTTCTGGGAGGCTTTTTGTAGCTCTATCAGTCACAAATGTTTTCACAATACGGAAAATATAGCTTGATTAATGTGGGCGCTGGACACATGTTATTTTGAGTTCTAAATCAAAAGTTATAAGCGATTTAGTTCAGAAATGACAAGTTGATCAGATAGATAAAGTGATCATTCTAAACTGATCATTGGTGATACTTGAGTAAAAGCTTATAAAGAAGCATAATGAATGGCTCCTTGAGTAAGGCTTTTTTTGTTGCTATTTCAGTGTTAAATTTTGTCATAATATAGAATATTGAGCTAGCTTGACGTTGATGTTGGATCCATGTCATTCTGATCTCTAAATAAAAAGTTGCAGATGATTTAGTGCAGCCATGTCAAGTTGATCGGCTAATTAAAATGATCATTGGTGCTCCTTGAGTAAGGGCTTATAAACAAAGCATAATGCATGGCATCAGACAGTTTGGGATACATTCGATTACTTGGAGGCTGTGTCGTAGCTCTTTCAGTAAATGTTGTCATAATATAGAAAATTGAGCTAGCTCAACGTGGGTGTTGGATTCGTGTCATTCCGAACTCTAAATTAAAAGTTACGAACGATTTCGTGCGGACATGTCAAGTTGATTGGTCAGTTAAAATGATCATTCAAAACTGATCATTATTGCTCCTTGAGTAAAGGCTTATAAATGAAGCGTAATGCATGTCATCACGCAGTGTGGGATACATTGGATTACTTAGGTTTTTTCGTAGCTCTATCAGCCTCAATCGTCATAACAATATGGAAATTGAGCTTGTTTAATGTTGGCGCAGGACTCATGTTATTTCGATCTCTAAATCAAAAGTTCAAGGTGATTTAGTGCGGACATGTCACGTTGATCAGCTAGTTAAAATGATCATTCCAATCTAATCATTGGTGTTCCTTGAGTAAAGGCTTTTAAATGATGCATAGTGCATGGCTTCAGGCAATTTGGGATACATTGGATTACTTGTACGCTTTGTCGTAGCTGTTTGAGTCTCAAATATTGACACAATATAGAAATTTGATCTATATTAATGTGGGCATTGGATTCGTGTCGTTTTCAACCCTAAATCAAAAGTTATGAACCATTTTTTGTGGACATGTTATGTTTATCGGCCCGTTAAAATGATAATTGTAAACTGATCATTGGTGCTCCTTGAGTAAAAACTTATAAATGAAGCATAAGGCATGACATCACGCCGTTTGTGATATATTGGATTACTTAGAGGCTTTTTCGTAGCTCTTTCAGTCTCAAATGTTGCACCATATGGAAAATGGAGCTAGCTCAATGTGGGCGTTGGACTCATGTAATTTAGAGCTCTAAATCAAAAGTTAAAGACGATTTAGTGCGGAAATGTCAAGTTGATAAGCTAGTTAAAATGATCATTCTAAACTGATCATTGGTGCTCATTGAATAAAGGCATATAAAAAAGCATAATGCATGGTATCACGCAGTTTGGGAAAGATGTGATTACATGGAGACTTTTTCTTAGCTATTTCGGTGTGAAATTTTGTCACGATATAGAAAATTCAGCTAGCTTAACGTGGATGCTGGATTCGTGTCATTCTAAACTCTAAATCAAAAGTTACAGACGATTTAGTGTTGACATGTCAACTTGATCGGGCATTTAAAATGATCATTCTAAACTGATCATTGGTTCTCCTTTAGTAAAGTCTTATAAATGCAGCATAATGCATGGCTATACGGAATTTGGGATACACTGGATTTCTTGGAGGTTTTTTGTAGCTCTATCAATCACAAATGTTTTCACAATATGGAAAATATAGCTTGATTAATGTGGGTGCTGGACACATGTTATTTTGAGTTCTAAATCAAAAGTTAAATGCAATTTAGTTCGGTCATGACAAGTTGATCAGCTAGATAAAGTGATCATTCTAAACTGATCATTGCTGCTCCTTGAGTAAAAGCTTATACAGAAGCATAATGAATGGCTCCTTAAGTAAAGGCTTTTTTGTTGCTATTTCAGTGCTAAATTTTGTCATAATATAGAATATTGAGCTAGCTTAACGTTGATGTTGGATTCGTGTCATTCTGAACTCTAAATAAAAAGTTACAGATGATTTATTGCGGCCATGTCAAGTTGATCATTGGTGCTCCTTGAGTAAGGGCTTATAAATGAAGCATAATGCATGGCATCACGCAGTTTGGGATACATTCGATTTCTTAAAGGCTTTGTCGTAGCTCTTTCAGTAAATGTTGTCATAATATAGAAAATTGAGCTAGCTCAACGTTGGCATTGGATTCCTGTCATTCAGAACTCTGAATTAAAAGTTACGAATGATTTAGTGCGGACATGTCAAGTTGATTGGTGAGTTAAAATGATTGTTATAAACTGATCATTGGTGCTCCTTGAGTAAAGGCTTATAAGTGAAACGTAATGCATGTCATCACGAAGTGTGGGATACATTGGATTACTTGTAGGTTTTTTTGTAGCTCTATCAGCCTCAATCATCATAACAATATGGAAAATTGGGCTTAATTATTGTTGGGGCATGACTCATGTTATTTCGATCTCAAAATCAAAAGTTCAAGGCGATTGGAAATGTCGCATTGATCAGCTAGTTAGAATGATCATTCCAATCTAATCATTGGTGTTCCTTGAGTAAAGGCTTATAAATGATGTATAGTAATCAACCTGGGATACATTGGATTACTTGTACGCTTTGTCTTAGCCCTTTAAATATAGAAATTTGATCTATATTAACGTGGGCAATTGATTCGTGTCGTTTTGAACTCTAAATCAAAACTTATGGACGATTTAGTGCAGATATGTCAAGTTGATCAGCTAGTTAAAATGATCATTCTAAACTGATCATTAGTGCTACTTGAGTAAACGCTTATAAATGAAACATAATGCATCACATCACGCATTTAGGAATATATTGGATTACTTGGAGGCTTTTTCGTGGCTATTTTGGTCTTAAATTTTATCCCAATAGAGAAAATTGAGCTAGTATAACGTGGGCGTCTTATTCGTGTCATTTTGAAATCGAAATCAAAAGTTTCGGATGATTTAGTGGGGACATGTCAAGTATATAGGCCAGTTAAAATGATAATTCTAAACTGATCATTGGTGCTCCTTCAGTAATGACTTATAAATGAAGCATAAGGCATGACATCACGCAGTTTGGGATATATTTGATTACTTAGAGGCTTTTTCGTCGCTCTTTTAGTCTCAAATATTAGACCATATGGAAAATGGAGCTAGCTTAATGTGGGCGTTGGAATAATGTTATTTAGAGCTCTAAATCAAAAGTTAAAGACGATTTAGTGCGGAAATGTCAAGTTGATAAGCTAGTTAAAATGATCATTCTAAACTGATCATTGGTGCTCATTGAGTAAAGGCTTATAAAGAAGCATAATGCATGGCATCACGCAGTTTGAGATAGATGTGAATACATGCAGACTTTTTTGTAGCTATTTCGGTGTGAAATATTTTCACGATATAGAAAATTGAGCTAGCTTAACGTGGATGTTGGATTCAGTTTCATTCTAAACTCTAAATCAAAAGTTATGGACGATTTAGTGCGGACATGTCAAGTTGATCGGTCACTTAAAATGATCATTCTACACTTAGCATTGGTGCTGCTTGAGTAAGAGCTAATAAATGACGCATAATGCATGGCTTCACACAGTTTGGGGTACATTGGACTACTTGGAGGCTTTGTCATAGGTCTTTTAGTGCCAAATATTGTCACTATACAGAAATTGAGCTAGAATTAACGTGGGCATTGGATTCATATCATTCTAAACTCTAAATCAAAAGTTATAGACGATCGGTGTTTGACTCATGTTATTCTGATCTCTAATCCAAAAGTTAAAGACGATTTAGTGTGGACATGTCAAGTTGATCAACTAGTTAAAATGATCATTCTAAACTTATCATTGGTGCTCCTTGAGTAAAGGCCGATAAATGAAGTATTATGCATTACATCACGTATTTTGGGATAGATTGTATTACTTGGAGGTTTTTTCGTGGCTATTTTGGTCTTAAGTTTTATCCCAATATAGAAAATTGGGCTAGTTTAACGTGGGCGTCTTATTCGTGTCATTTCGAAATCGAAATCAAAAGTTTCGGACGATTTAGTGGGGACATGTAAAGTATATAGGCCAGTTAAAATAATAATTCTTAACTGATCATTGGTGCTCCTTCAGTAAAGACTTATAAATGAAGCATAAGGCATGAAATCACGCAGTTTGGGATACATTTGATTACTTAGAGGCTTTTTCGTAGCTCTTTCAGTCTCAAATATTGGACCATATGCTAAATAGAGCTAGCTTAATGTGGGTGTTGGACTCATGTTATTTAGAGCTCTAAATCAAAAGTTAAAGACGATTTAGTGCGGAAATGTCAAGTTGATAAGCTAGTTAAAATGATCATTCCAAAACTAATCATTGGTGCTCATTGAGTAAAGGCTTATAAAGAAGCATAATGCATGGAATCACTCAGTTTGGGATAGATGTGATTACATGCAGACTTTTTCGTAGCTATTTTGGTGTGAAATTGTTCACGATATAGAAAATTGAGCTAGCTTAAGGTGGATGTTGGATTCGGTTTCATTCTAAACTCTAAATCAAAAGTTATGGACGATTTAGTGCGGACATGTCAACTTGATCGGTCAGTTAAAATGACCATACTACACTTAGCATTGGTGCTGCTTGAGTAAGAGCTTATAAATGAAGCATAATGCATGGCGTCACACAGTTTGGGGTACATTTGACTACTTGGAGGCTTTGTCGTAGGTCTTTTAGTGCCAAATATTGTCACAATATAGAAAATTGAGCTAGATTAATGTGGGCATTGGATTCATATCATTCTAAACTCTAAATCAAAAGTTATAGATGATGGGTGTTGGACTCATGTTATTCTGATCTCTAATCCAAAAGTTAAAGACGATTTAGTGTGGACATGTCAAGTTGATCAACTAGTTAAAATGATCATCTAAACTTATCATTGGTGCTCCTTTAGTAAAGGCCGATAAATGAAGTATTATGCATCACATCACGTATTTTGGGATAGATTGTATTACTTGGAGGCTTTTTCGTGTCTATTTTGGTCGTAAATTTTATCCCAATATAGAAAATTGAGCTAGTTTAACGTGGGCGTCTTATTCGTGTCATTTTGAAATCGAAATCAAAAGTTTCGGACGATTTAGTGGGGACATGTCAAGTATATAGGCCAGTTAAAATGATAATTCTAAACTGATCATTGGTGCTCCTTCAGTAAAGACTTATAAATGAAGCATAAGGCATGACATCACCAGTTTGGGTTACATTTGATTACTTAGAGGCTTTTTCGTAGCTCTTTCAGTCTCAAATATTGGACCATATGGAAAATGGAGCTAGCTTAATGTGGGCATTGGACTCATGTTATTTAGAGCTCTAAATCAAAAGTTAAAAACGATTTAGTGCGGAAATGTCAAGTTGATAAGCTAGTTAAAATGAACATTCTAAACTGATCATTGGTGCTCATTGAGTAAAGGCTTATAAAGAAGCATAATGCATGGCATCACGCAATTTGGGATAGATGTGATTACATGCAGACTTTTTCGTAGCTATTTCGGTGTGAAATTTTTTCACGATATAGAAAATTGAGCTAGCTTAAGGTGGATGTTGGATTCCGTTTCATTCTAAACACTAAATAAAAAGTTATGGACGATTTAGTGCGGACATGTCAAGTTGATCGGACACTTAAAATGATCATTCTACACTTAGCATTGGTGCTGCTTGAGTAAGAGCTTATAACTGAAGCATAATGCATGGCTTCACACAGTTTGGGGTACATTGGACTACTTGGAGGCTTTGTCGTAGGTCTTTTAGTGCCAAATATTGTCACAATATAGAAAATTGAGCTAGATTAACGTGGGCATTGGATTCATATCATTCTGAACTCTAAATCAAAATTTATAGACGATCGGTGTTGGACTCATGTTATTTTGATCTCTAATCCAAAAGTTAAAGACGACTTAGTGTGGACATGTCAAGTTGATCAACTAGTTAAAATGATCATTCTAAACTTATCACTGGTGCTCCTTGAGTAAAGGCCGATAAATGAAGTATTTTGCATCACATCACGTATTTTGGGATCAATTGTATTACTTGGAGGCTTTTTCGTGGCTATTTTGGTCTTAAATTTTATCCCAATATAGAAAATTGACCTAGTTTAACGTGGGCGTCTTATTCGTGTCATTTTGAAATCGAAATCAAAAGTTTCGGACGATTTAGTGGGGACATGTCAAGTATATAGGCCAGTTAAAATGATAATTCTAAACTGATAATTGGTGCTCCTTCAGTAAAGACTTATAAATGAAGCATAAGGCATGACATCACGCAGTTTGGGATACATTTGATTACTTAGAGGCTTTTTCGTAGCTCTTTCAGTCTCAAATATTGGACCATATGCTAAATAGAGCTAGCTTAATGTGGGCGTTGGACTCATGTCATTTAGAGCTCTAAATCAAAAGTTAAAGACGATTTAGTGCGGAAATGTCAAGTTGATAAGCTAGTTAAAATGATCATTCTAAACTAATCATTGGTGCTCATTGAGTAAAGGCTTATAAAGAAGCATAATGCATGGAATCACTCAGTTTGGGATAGATGTGATTACATGCAGACTTTTTCGTAGCTATTTCGGTGTGAAATTGTTCATGATATAGAAAATTGAGCTAGCTTAAGGTGGATGTTGGATTCGGTTTCATTCTAAACTCTAAATCAAAAGTTATGGACGATTTAGTGCGGACATGTCAAGTTGATCGGTCACTTAAAATGATCATTCTACACTTAGCATTGGTGCTGCTTGAGTAAGAGCTTATAACTGAAGCATAATGCATGGCTTCACACAGTTTGGGGTACATTGGACTACTTGGAGGCTTTGTCGTAGGTCTTTTAGTGCCAAATATTGTCACAATATAGAAAATTGAGCTAGATTAACGTGGGCATTGGATTCATATCATTCTGAACTCTAAATCAAAAGTTAAAGGCGATCGGTGTTGGACTCATGTTATTCTGATCTCTAATCCAAAAGTTAGACGATTTAGTGTGGACATGTCAAGTTGATCAACTAGTTAAAATGATCATTCTAAACTTATCATTGGTGCTCCTTGAGTAAAGGCCGATAAATGAAGTATTATGCATCACATCACGTATTTTGGGATAGATTGTATTACTTGGAGGCTTTTTCGTGGCTATTTTGGTCTTAAATTTTATCCCAATATAGAAAATTGAGCTAGTTTAACGTGGGCGTCTTATTCGTGTCATTTTAAATCGAAATCAAAAGTTTCGGACGATATAGTGGGGACATGTCAAGTATATAGGCCAGTTAAAATGATAATTCCAAACTGATCATTGGTGCTCTTTCAGTAAAGACTTATAAATGAAGCATAAGGCATGACATCATGCAGTTTGGGATACATTTGATTACTTAGAGGCTTTTTCGTAGCTCTTTCAGTCTCAAATATTGGACCATATGGAAAATGGAGCTAGCTTAATGTGGGCGTTGGACTCATGTTATTTAGAGCTCTAAATCAAAAGTTAAAGACGATTTAGTGCGGAAATGTCAAGTTGATAAGCTAGTTAAAATGATCATTCTAAACTGATCATTGGTGCTCATTGAGTAAAGGCTTATAAAGAAGCATAATGCATGGCATCACGCAGTTTGGGATAGATGTGATTACATGCAGACTTTTTCGTAGCTATTTCGGTGTGAAATTTTTTCACGATATAGAAAATTGAGCTAGCTTAAGGTGGATGTTGGATTCGGTTTCATTCTAAACTCTAAATCAAAAGTTATGGGCAATTTAGTGCGGACATGTCAAGTTGATCGGTCACTTAAAATGATCATTCTACACTTAGCATTGGTGCTGCTTGAGTAAGAGCTTATAAATGAAGCATAATGCATGGCTTCACACAGTTTGGGGTACATTGGACTACTTGGAGGCTTTGTCGTAGGTCTTTTAGTGCCAAATATTGTCACAATATAGAAAATTGAGCTAGATTAACGTGGGCATTGGATTCATATCATTCTGAACTCTAAATCAAAAGTTATAGACGATCGGTGTTGGACTCATGTTATTCTGATCTCTAATCCAAAAGTTAAAGACGATTTAGTGTGGACATGTCAAGTTGATAACTAGTTAAAATGATCATTCTAAACTTATCATTGGTGCTCCTTGAGTAAAGGCCGATAAATGAAGTATTATGCATCACATCACGTATTTTGGGATAGATTGTATTACTTGGAGGCTTTTTCGTGGCTATTTTGGTCTTAAATTTTATCCCAATAGAGAAAATTGAGCCAGTTTAACGTGGGCGTCTTATTCGTGTCATTTTGAAATCGAAATCAAAAGTTTCGGACGATTTAGTGGGGACATGTCAAGTATATAGGCCAGTTAAAATGATAATTCTAAACTGATCATTGGTGCTCCTTCAGTAAAGACTTATAAATGAAGCATAAGGCATGACATCACGCAGTTTGGGATACATTTGATTACTTAGAGGCTTTTTCGTAGCTCTTTCAGTCTCAAATATTGGACCATATGGAAAATGGAGCTAGCTTAATGTGGGCGTTGGACTCATGTTATTTAGAGCTCTAAATCAAAAGTTAATGACGATTTAGTGCGAAAATGTCAAGTTGATAAGTTAGTTAAAATGATCATTCTAAACTGATCATTGGTGCTCATTGAGTAAAGCTTATAAAGAAGCATAATGCATGGCATCACGCAGTTTGGGATAGATGTGATTACATGCAGACTTTTTCGTAGCTCTTTCGGTGTGAAATTTTTTCCGATATAGAAAATTGAGCTAGCTTAATGTGGATGTTGAATTCGGTTTCATTCTAAACTCTAAATCAAAAGTTATGGACGATTTAGTGCGGACATGTCAAGTTGATCGGTCACTTAAAATGATCATTCTACACTTAGCATTGGTGCTGCTTGAGTAAGAGCTTATAAATGAAGCATAATGCACGGCTTCGCACAGTTTGGGGTACATTGGACTACTTGGAGGCTTTGTCGTAGGTCTTTTAGTGCCAAATATTGTCACATTATAGAAAATTGAGCTAGATTAACGTGGGCATTGGATTCATATCATTCTGAACTCTAAATCAAAAGTTATAGACGATCGGTGTTGGACTCATGTTATTCTGATCTCTAATCCAAAAGTTAAAGACGATTTAGTGTGGACATGTCAAGTTGATCAACTAGTTAAAATGATCATTCTAAACTTATCATTGGTGCTCCTTGAGTAAAGGCCGATAAATGAAGTATTATGCACTACATCACGTATTTTGGGATAGATTGTATTTTTTGGAGGCTTTTTCGTGGCTATTTTGGTCTTAAATTTTATCCAACAGAGAAAATTGAGCTAGTTTAACGTGGGCGTCTTATTCGTGTCATTTTGAAATCGAAATCAAAAGTTTCGGACGATTTAGTGGGGACATGTCAAGTATATAGGCCAGTTAAAATGATAATTCTAAACTGATCATTGGTGCTCCTTCAGTAAAGACTTATAAATGAAGCATAAGGCATGACATCACGCAGTTTGGGATACATTTGATTACTTAGAGGCTTTTTCGTAGCTCTTTCAGTCTCAAATATTGGACCATATGGAAAATGGTGCTAGCTTAATGTGGGCGTTGGACTCATGTTATTTAGAGCTCTAAATCAAAAGTTAAAGACGATTTAGTGCGGAAATGTCAAGTTGATAAGCTAGTTAAAATGATCATTATAAACTGATCATTGGTGCTCATTGAGTAAAGGCTTATAAAGAAGCATAATGCATGGCATCACGCAGTTTGGGATAGATGTGATTACATGCAGACTTTTTCGTAGCTATTTCGGTGTGAAATTTTTTCACGATATAGAAAATTGAGCTAGCTTAATGTGGATGTTGGATTCGGTTTCATTCTAAACTCTAAATCAAAAGTTATGGACGATTTAGTGCGGACATGTCAAGTTGATCGGTCACTTAAAATGATCATTCTACACTTAGCATTGGTGCTGCTTGAGTAAGAGCTTATAAATGAAGCATAATGCATGGCTTCACACAGTTTGGGGTACATTGGACTACTTGGAGGCTTTGTCGTAGGTCTTTTAGTGCCAAATATTGTCACAATATAGAAAAGTGAGCTAGATTAACGTGGGCATTGGATTCATATCATTCTGAACTCTAAATCAAAATTTATAGACGATCGGTGTTGGACTCATGTTATTCTGATCTCTAATCCAAAAGTTAAAGACGATTTAGTGTGGACATGTCAAGTTGATCAACTAATTAAAATGATCATTCTAAACTTATCATTGGTGCTCCTTGAGTAAAGGCCGATAAATGAAGTATTATGCACTACATCACGTATTTTGGGATAGATTGTATTTTTTGGAGGCTTTTTCGTGGCTATTTTGGTCTTAAATTTTATCCAACAGAGAAAATTGAGCCAGTTTAACGTGGGCGTCTTATTCGTGTCATTTTGAAATCGAAATCAAAAGTTTCGGACGATTTAGTGGGGACATGTCAAGTATATAGGCCAGTTAAAATGATAATTCTAAACTGATCATTGGTGCTCCTTCAGTAAAGACTTATAAATGAAGCATAAGGCATGACATCACGCAGTTTGGGATACATTTGATTACTTAGAGGCTTTTTCGTAGCTCTTTCAGTCTCAAATATTGGACCATATGGAAAATGGAGCTAGCTTAATGTGGGCGTTGGACTCATGTTATTTAGAGCTCTAAATCAAAAGTTAGAGACGATTTAGTGCGGAAATGTCAAGTTGATAAGCTAGTTAAAATGATCATTATAAACTGATCATTGGTGCTCATTGAGTAAAGGCTTATAAAGAAGCATAATGCATGGCATCACGCAGTTTGGGATAGATGTGATTACATGCAGACTTTTTCGTAGCTATTTCGGTGTGAAATTTGTTCACAATATAGAAAATTGAGCTAGCTTAAGGTGGATGTTGGATTCGGTTTCATTCTAAACTCTAAATCAAAAGTTATGGGCAATTTAGTGCGGACATGTCAAGTTGATCGGTCACTTAAAATGATCATTCTACACTTAGCATTGGTGCTGCTTGAGTAAGAGCTTATAAATGAAGCATAATGCATGGCTTCACACAGTTTGGGGTACATTGGACTACTTGGAGGCTTTGTCGTAGGTCTTTTAGTGCCAAATATTGTCACAATATAGAAAAGTGAGCTAGATTAACGTGGGCATTGGATTCATATCATTCTGAACTCTAAATCAAAAGTTATAGACGATCGGTGTTGGACTCATGTTATTCTGATCTCTAATCCAAAAGTTAAAGACGATTTAGTGTGGACATGTCAAGTTGATCAACTAATTAAAATGATCATTCTAAACTTATCATTGGTGCTCCTTGAGTAAAGGCCGATAAATGAAGTATTATGCACTACATCACGTATTTTGGGATAGATTGTATTACTTGGAGGCTTTTTCGTGGCCATTTTGGTCTTATATTTTATCCAATAGAGAAAATTGAGCTAGTTTAACGTGGGCGTCTTATTCGTGTTATTTTGAAATCGAAATCAAAAGTTTCGGACGATTTAGTGGGGACATGTCAAGTATATAGGCCAGTTAAAATGATAATTCTAAACTGATCATTGGTGCTCCTTCAGTAAAGACTTATAAATGAAGCATAAGGCATGACATCACGCAGTTTGGGATACATTTGATTACTTAGAGGCTTTTTCGTAGCTCTTTCAGTCTCAAATATTGGACCATATGGAAAATGGTGCTAGCTTTATGTGGGCGTTGGACTCATGTTATTTAGAGCTCTAAATCAAAAGTTAGAGACGATTTAGTGCGGAAATGTCAAGTTGATAAGCTAGTTAAAATGATCATTATAAACTGATCATTGGTGCTCATTGAGTAAAGGCTTATAAAGAAGCATAATGCATGGCATCACGCAGTTTGGGATAGATGTGATTACATGCAGACTTTTTCATAGCTATTTCGGTGTGACATTTTTTCACGATATAGAAAATTGAGCTAGCTTAAGGTGGATGTTGGATTCGGTTTCATTCTAAACTCTAAATCAAATGTTATGGGCGATTTAGTGCGGACATGTCAAGTTGATCGGTCACTTAAAATGATCATTCGACACTTAGCATTGGTGCTGCTTGAGTAAGAGCTTATAAATGAAGAATAATGCATGGCTTCACACAGTTTGGGGTACATTGGACTACTTGGAGGCTTTGTCGTAGGTCTTTTAGTGCCAAATATTGTCACAATATAGAAAATTGAGCTAGATTAACATGGGCATTGGATTCATATCATTCTGAACTCTAAATCAAAAGTTATAGACGATCGGTGTTGGACTCATGTTATTCTGATCTCTAATCCAAAAGTTAAAGACGATTTAGTGTGGACATGTCAAGTTGATCAACTAGTTAAAATGATCATTCTAAACTTATCATTGGTCCACCTTGAGTAAAGGCCAATAAATGAAGTATTATGCATCATATTACGTACTTTGGGATAGATTGTATTACTTGGAGGTTTTTTCGTGGCTATTTTGGTCTTAATTTTTATCCCAATATAGAAAATTGAGCTAGTTTAACGTGGTCGTCTTATTCGTGTCATTTTGAAATCGAAATCAAAAGTTTCAGACAATTTAGTGGGGACATGTCAAGTATATAGGCCACTTAAAATGATAATTCTAAACTGATCATTGGTGCTCCTTCAATAAAGACTTATAAATGAAGCATAAGGCATGACATCTCGCAGTTTGGGATACATTTGAGTACTTAGAGGCTTTTTCTTAGCTCTTTCAGTCTCAAATATTGGACCATATGAAAAATGGAGCTAGCTTAATGTGGGGGTTGGACTCATGTTATTTAGAGCTCTAAATCAAAAGTTAAACACGATTTAGTGCGCAAATGTCAAGTTGATAAGCTAGTTAAAATGATCATTATAAACTGATCATTGGTGCTCATTGAGTAAAGGCTTATAAAGAAGCATAATGCATGGCATCACGCAGTTTGGGATAGATGTGATTACATGCAAACTTTTACGTAGCTATTTCGGTGTGAAATTTTTTCACGATATAGAAAATTGAGCTAGCTTAAGGTGGATGTTGGATTCGGTTTCATTCTAAACTCTAAATCAAAAGTTATGGACGATTTAGTGCGGACATGTCAAGTTGATCGGTCACTTAAAATGATCATTCTACACTTAGCATTGGTGCTGCTTGAGTAAGAGCTTATAAATGAAGCATAATGCATGGCTTCACACAGTTTGGGGTACATTGGACTACTTGGAGGCTTTGTCGTAGGTCTTTTAGTGCCAAATATTGTCACAATATAGAAAATTGAGCTAGATTAACGTGGGCATTGGATTCATATCATTCTGAACACTAAATCAAAAGTTATACACGGTCGGTGTTGGGCTCATGTTATTCTGATCTCTAATCCAAAAGTTAAAGACGATTTAGTGTGGACATGTCAAGTTGATAAACTAGTTAAAATGATCATTCTAAACTTACCATTGGTGCTCCTTGTGTAAAGGCCGATAAATGAAGTATTATGCATCACATCACGTATTTTGGGATAGATTGTATTACTTGGAGGCTTTTTCGTGGCAATTTTAGTCTTAATTTTTATCCCAATAGAGAAAATTGAGCCAGTTTAATGTGGGCGTCTTATTCGTGTCATTTTGAAATCGAAATCAAAAGTTTCGGACGATTTAGTGGGGACATGTCAAGTATATAGGTCAGTTAAAATGAAAATTCTAAACTGATCATTGGTGCTCCTTCAGTAAAGACTTATAAATGAAGCATAATGCGTGGCATCATGCAGTTTGGGATTCATTGTATTACTTCAAGGCTTTCTAGTATCTCTTTCAGTCTCAAATGTTGGAGTCATGTTATTTTGAGCTCTACATCAAAATTTAGTCTCAAATGTTGTCACAATATGGAAAACTGAGGCGTCGGATTCGTGTCATTTTGAACTCTAAATCAAAAGTTACGAACGATTTAGTGTGAACATGTAAAGTTTATCGGCCAGTTAAAATGATCATTTTAAACTTATCATTGGTGCTCCTTGAGAAAAGCCTTTTATATGAAGCATAATGCATGGCATCACACACTATAGGATAGATTGAATTACTTGGATGATTTGTCATAGCGCTTTGAGTCTTAAAATTTGTCACAATATGGAAAATTGAGCTAGTTTAAGGAGGACATTCGATTCGTGTCATTCTGAATTCTAACTGAAAAGTTACGAACGATTTAGTGTGCACATCTCAAGTTGATTGGCCAGTTAAAATGATCATTCTAAACTGATCATTGGTGCTCCTTGAGTAAAGGCTTATAAATGAAGTATAATGCATGGCTTCACGTTGTTTGGGATACATTGGATTATGTGGAGATTTTTTTCGTAGCTCTTTTAGTCTCAAATGCTATCACAATATGGAAAATTGAGTTAGCTTAAGGTGAGCGTTGAACTCATGTTATTTTGATGTCTAAATCAAATGTTAAAGACGATTTAGTGCCGACATGTCATGTTGATCAGTTAGTTAAAATGATTATTCTAAAGTGATCATTGGTGTTCCTAAAGTAAAGGCATATAAATGAAGCATAATGCACGGCATCGCGCAGTTTGGGATACATTGTATTACTTTGAGCCTTCGTAAAATGATTATTCAAAACTGTAAATCAAAAGTTCCGGACGATTTAGTGCGCACATATCAAGTTGATCAGTCAGTTAAAATGATCATTCTACGCTTTTCATTGGTGTTTCTTGAGTAAAGGCTTATAAATGAAGCATAATGAAAGGCATCCCGAAGATTGGTATACATTGTATTACTCGAAGGCTGGGTTACAGTCTCAAATGTTGTTACAATATTGAAAATTGAGCTAGCTTAATGTGGGCATTGGATTTGTGTAATTCAACTTTAAACCAAAAGATGCAGACTATTTAGTGCAGAAATTTCAAGTTTATCGGCAAGTTAAAATGATCATTCTAAATTGATCATTGGTGTTTCTTGAGTAAAGGCTTATAAATGAAACATAATGCATGACATCATGCAGTTTTGGATACATTGTATTACTTTGAGGCTTTCTAGTAGCTCTTTCAGTCTTAAATGTTCTCACAATATGCAAAATTGATCTAGCTTTATGTGGACGTTGGACTCATGTTATTTTGAGCTCTAATTTAAAACTTAAAGACGATTTAGTCTCAAATGTTGTCACAATATTGAAAATTGAGGCGTTTGGTTCATGTCATATTGAACTTTAAATCAAAAGTTACGAACGATTAAGTGTGAATATGTAAAGTTCATCCGCCAGTAAAAATTATCATTTTAAACTTCACTGGTGCTCCTTGAGAAAAGGCTTATAAATGAAGCGTAATGCATGGCATCACGCACTATGGGAGAAATTGGATTACTTGGATACTTTGTCATAGCGCTTTGAGTGTCAAATTTTGTCACAATATGGAAAATTGAGCTATCTTAAGGAGGAGATTGGATTCGGGTCGTTCTAAATTCTAAATGAAAAGTTATGGACCATTTAGTCTGCACATGTCAAGTTGATCGGCAAGTTAAAATGATCATTCTAAACTGATCATTGGTGCTACTTGAGTAAAGGTTTATAAATGAAGCATAATGCATGGTTTCACGCAGTTTGGGATACATTGGATTACTTGGAGGTTTTTTTCGTAGCTTTTTCAGTCTCAAATGCTGTCACAATATGGAAAATTGAGCTAGCTTAAGGTGAGCGTTGGACTCATGTTATTTTGAGCTCTAAATCAAATGTTAAACACGATTTAGTGCTAACATGTGAGTTTGATCAGCTAGTTAAAATGATCATTCTAAAGTGATCATTGGTGTTCCTAAAGTAAAGGCTTATAAATGAAGCTTATTGCATGGCATCACACAGTTTGGGATACATTGTATTACTTCGAGTCTTTGTAGTAGCGCTTTCAGTCTCAATTATTCTCGCAATATGGAAAATTGATCTAGCTTAATGTGGTCGTTAGATTAATGTTATTTTGAGCTCTAAATCTAAAGTTAAAGATGATTTAGTGCGGACATGTCATGTTGTCAGCTAGTTAAAATGATCTTTCTAATCGCATCATTGGTGCTCATTGAGTAAAGGCTTATAAAGAAGCCTAATGCATGGCATCACGCAGTTTGAGATAGATTGGATTACTTGGACGCTTTTTTGTTGCTATTTCCGTGTTAAGGTTTGTTAGAATTTAGAATATTGAGCTAGATTAATGTGGGCATTGGATTCGTGTCATTCTAAACTCTAAATTACAAGATACAGACGATTTAGTACGGACATATCAAGTTGTTCGGTGAGATAAAATGATAATTCTAAACTGATCATTGGAGCTCATTGAGTAAAGGCTTATAAATGAAGCGTAATTCATGGATTCATGCAGTTTGGGATACATTGGATTACTTGGGGGTTTCTTCACAGCTCTTTCAGTCTCAAATGTTGTCACAATATGGAAGAGCTAGCTTTAGGTGGGCACTGGACTCATGCTATTCTGAGCTCTAAAACAAAAGTTCAATCCGATTTAGTGCGGGCTTGTCAAGTTGATCAGCTAGTTAAAATGATCATTCTAAACTTGTCATTGGTGCTCCTTGAGTAAAGGCTTATAAATGAAGTATAATGCATCACATTACGCATGTTGGGATATATTGGATTACTTGGAGGCTTTTTCGTGGCTATTTTGGTCTCAAATTTTAACACAAGATAGAAAATTGAGCTAGCTTAACGTGGGTGTTTGATTCGTGTCATTTTGAACTCTAAACCAAAAGTTCCGAACAATTTACTACGGACATATCAAGGTTATCAGCCAGTTATAATAATCATTCTAAACTTTTCATTTATGCTCCTTGAGTAAAGGCTTATAAATGAATCATAATTCATGGCATAACGCAGTTTGGGATACATTCTAATACTCGAAGGCTTTGTCGTAGCTCTTTCAGTCTCAAATGTTTCACAATATGGAAAATTGATCTAGCTTAATGTGGTCGTTAGATTAATGTTATTTTGAACTCTAAACCAAAAGTTAAAGATGATTTAGTGCGCACATGTCATGTTGATCAGCTAGTTAAAATGATCATTCGAAACGCATCATTGGTGCTCCTTGAGTAAAGGCTTATATAGAAGCATAATGCATGGCATTACGCAGTTTGGGATAGACTGGTTTACTTGGAGGCATTTTTCCTATTTTAGTGCTAATTTTTTTCACAATATAGAATATTGAGCTAGCTTAATGTGGGCGTTGGATTCGGGTCATTCGGAACTCTAAATCACAAGATACAGACGATTTAGTGGGGACATGTCAAGTTTACCGGCTAGTTAAAATGATAATTCTAAACTGATCATTGGTGCTCATTGAGTAAAGGCTTATAAATGAAGCGTAATGCATGGCTTCACGCAGTTTGGGTTACATTGGATTACTTGGAGGTTTCTTCGTACCTCTTTCAGTCTCAAATGTTGTCACAATATGGAAAATCGAGCTAGCTTAAGGTGGGCGTTGGACTCATGTTGTTTTGAGCTCTAGACCAAAATTAAAGACGATTTGGTGCGGAAATCTCAAGTTGATCAGCTAGTTCAAATGATCATTCTAAATTGATCATTGGTGCTTGTTGAATAAATGCTTATAAATGAAGCATAATGCATTGCATCATGCAGTGTGGGATAGACTGTATTACTACTTGGAGGCTTTTCGTTGCTTATTTGGTCTTAAATTTATAGAAAATTGAGCTAGCTTAACGTGGGCGTTGGATTCATGTCATTTTGAACTCTAAATCAAAAGTTACAAACGATATAGTGCAGACATGTCAAGTCCATCGGCCAGTTAAAATGATCATTCTAAACTGATCATTAGTGCTCCCTGGGTAAACGCTTATAATGAAGCATAATGTGTGGTATCACGTAGTTTGTGATACATTATATTTCTTGGAGGCTTTGTCGTAACTTGAAACTTGAGCAAGATTAACGTGGGCATCGGATTCGTATAATTCTAAACTCTAAATCAAAAATTATGGACAATTTAGTGCGGACATGTCAAGTTGATCGGCAAGTTAAAATGATTATTCAAAACTGATCATTGGTGCTGCTTGAGTAAAGGCTCACAAATGAAGCATAATACATAGCACCACACAGTTTGGGATACATTGGATTACTTGGAGGCTTTATAATAGCTCTTTCAGTGTCAAATATTGTCACAGAATGGAAAATTGAGCTACTTAATGTGGGCGTTGGATTCATGTCATTTTGAGCTCTAAATCAAAAGTTAAAGACGATTTAGTGCGTACATGTAAAGTTGACCAGCTAGTTAAAAAGATCATTCTTATCATTGGTGCTGTTTGAGTAAAGGCTTATAAATGAAGCATAATACATGGCATCACGCAGTTTAGGATGGATTGGATTACTTGGAGTCTTTTTCGTAGCTATTTCGGTGTTAAATATTATCACAATATAGAATAACTAGCTAGCTTAACATGGATGTTGGATTCGTGTCATTCTGTACTCTAAATCAAAAGTGATGGACGATTTAGTGCAAACATGTCAAGCTGATCGGACAGTTAAAAGGATCATTCTAAACTAATCATTGGTGCTCCTTGAGTAAAGCCTTATCAATGAAGCATAATGCATGGCATCATGCAGTTTGGGATACATTGGATTACTTGTATGCTTTGTCTTATCTCTTTCACTTTCATGTGTTGTCACAACACAGAAAATTGAGCTAGCTTAACTTGTGCGTTGGAATCTTGTCATTCTGAACTCTAAATCAAAAGTTATGGACGATTTAGTGCAGACATGTCAAGTTGATCGGCCAGTTAAAATAATAATTCTACACTGATCATTAGTGCTTCTCGAGTAAAGACTTATAAATGAAGCATAATGCTTGACATTACGCAGTTTGGGATTCATTGGATTACTTGGAGGCTTTTTCGTATCTCTTTCAGTATCAAATGTTGTCACAATATGGAAAATTGAACAAGTTTAACGTGGGCGTTAGATTTGTGTCATTCTTAACTCCAAACCAAAATTTACGGACGATTTAGTGCTGACATGTCAAGTTGATCGACCAGTTAAAATAATCATTCTAAACTGATCATGGTGTTTCTTGAGTATTAGAATATAAATGAAACATAATGCATGGCATCACGCAGTTTGGGATACATTGTATTACTTCAAGGCTTTTTCGTTGTTCTTTCGGTGTTAAATTTTGTAGTAGCTCTTTCAGTCTCAAATGTTCTCACAATATAGAAAATTGATCGAGCTTAATGTGGTGTGTTGGACACATGTTATTTTGAGCTCTAAATCAAAAGTTAAAGACGATTCAGTGGTAGACATAATAGGTTGATCAGTTAGTTAAAATGATCATTCTAAACTGATAATGGGTGCTCATTGAGTAAAGGCTTATAAAGAAGCATAGTGCATGGTGTCACACAGTTTGGGATAGATTGGATTACTTGGAGGCTTTTTCGTTGTTCTTTCGGTGTTAAGTTTTATCACAGTATAGAATTTTGAGCTAGATTAACGTGGGCGTTGGATTCGTGTCATTATGAACTCTAAATCAAAAGTTACGGATGATTTAGTGCGTACACGTCAAGTTGATCAGCCAGTTAAAATGATAATTCTAAACTGATCAGTAGTGCTCTTTGAGTAAATGCTCATAAATGAAGCATAATGCATGGCTTCACGCAGTTTAAGATACATTGGATTACTTGAAGGTTTTTTTTATAGCTCTTTCAGTCACACATGTTGTCATAATATGGAAAATTGAACTAGCTTAAGGTGGGCGTTGGACAAATGTTATTTTGAGCTCTAAATCAAAAGTTAAAGACGATTTAGTGCGGACATGTCAAGTAGATCAACTAGTTAAAATGATCATTCTAAATTTATCATTGGTGCTCCTTGAGTAAAGGCTTATAAATGAAGTATATGCATCGCATCATGCATTTCGGGAAAGATTGGATAACTAGGAGCCTTTTTCGTCGCTATTTTGGTCTTAAATTTTGTTTTAATATAGAAAATTGAGGTAGCTTAACATTGGTGTTGTATTCGTGTCATTTTGAACTCTAAATTAAAATTTACGGACGATTCAGTGCGGACATGTCAAGGTTATCAGCCACTTAAAATGATCATTCTAAACTGATCATTGGTGCTCCTTGAGTAAAGGCTAATAAATGAAGAATAATGCGTGGCATCACATAGTTTGGGATACATTGTATTACTTTAACGCTTTGTCATAGCTCTTTCAGTCTCAAATGTTGTTACAATATAGAAAATTGAGCTAACTTAACATGTGTATTGGATTTGTGTAATTCCAAACTCTAAATCAATAAGTTACAAACGATTTAGTGTGGACATGTCAAATTGATCGGCCAGTTAAAATTATAATTCTAAACTGATCATTGATGCTCTTTGAGTAAAGGCTTATAAATGAAATGCATGGCTTGACGCGTTTTGGGATAAATTGGATTACTTGGAGGTTTTTTCGTTGTTCTTTCAGTATCAAATGTTGTCACTATAAGGAAAATTGATCTAGCATAAGGTGGGCGTTGGATTACTCATGTTATTTTGAGCTCTAAATCAAATGTTAAAGACGATTTAGTGCAGATATGTCAAGTTGATGAGATAGTTAAAATGATCATTCTGAACTGATCATTAGTGCTACTTGAGTAAATGCTTATAAATGAAACATAATGCATCGCATCACGCATTTAGGGATATATTGGATTACTTGGAGGCCTTTTCGTTGCTATGTTGGTCTTACATTTTGTGACAATATAGAAAATTGAGCTAGCTTAACGTGGGCGTTTGATTCATATTATTTTGTACTCTAAATCAAAAGTTACAGACGATTTAGTTTGAACATGGAAAGTTGATCGGCCAGTTAAAATGATCATTCTAAATTGATCATCGGTGCTCCTTGAGTAAAGTCTTATGAAAAAGCATAATGCGTGGCATCACACAGTTTGGGATACATTGTATTATTTTGAGGCTTTGTAGTAGCTCTTTTAGTTTCAATTGTTCTGACAATATGGAAAATTGATCGAGATTAATGTTGGAGTTGGACTCATGTTATTTTGATCTCTAAATCAAAAGTTAAAGACGATTTAGTGCGGACATGTATGGTTGATCAGCTAGTTAAAATGATCATTCTTAAATGATCATTGGTGCTCCTTGAGTAAAGGCTTATGAAGAAGCATAATGCATGGTATTACGCAGTTTTGGATACATTGGACTACTTTGAGGATTTTTCATTGCTATTTCGGTGTTAAATTTTGTCACAATATAGAATATTGAGCTAGCTTAATGTGGGCGTTGGATTCGTGTCATTCTAAACTCTAAATCAAAAGTTAGAAATGAATTAGTGCGGACATGTCAAGTTGATCTGCCAGTTAAAACGATAATTCTAAACTGATTAGTAGTGCTCCTTGAGTAAGTGCTTACAAATGAATCATAATGCATGGATTCACGCAGTTTGGGATACATTGGATTACTTGGAGGTTTTTTCGTAGCTCTTTCAGTCTCAAATGTTGTCCTAATATGGAAAATTGAGCTAGTTTAAAGTGGGTGTTGGACTACTCATGTTATTTTGAGCTCTAAATCAAATGTTAAAGACGATTTAGTGCGAATATGTCAAGTTGATCAGCTATGTAAAATGATCATTCTAAACGTATCATTGATGCTCCTTCAGTAAAGGCTTATAAATGAAACATAATGCATCGCATCACGCATTTTGGGATACATTGGATTACATGGAGGTTTTTCGTGGCTATTATGGTCATAAAGTTTGTTATGATATTGAAAATTGAGCTAGATTAACGTGGGTGTTTGATTCGTGTCATTTTGAACTTTAAATCAAACGTTACGGACGATTTAGTGTGCATATGTCAAATAGATTGGCCAGTTAAAATGATAATTCTAAACTGATCATTCTAAACTGATCATTGGTGCACCTTGAGTAAAGGCTTATAAATGAAGCATAATGCGTGGCATCACGCAGTTTGGGATACATTGTATTATTCGAAGGATTTGTCGTAGCTCTTTCAGTCTCATAAGTTGATACAATATAGAAAATTGAGATACCTTCATCTGGGCGTTGGATTTGTGTAATGCTGAACTCTATACAAAAAAATGCGGACAATTTAGTGTGGACATGTCAAGTTGATCGGTCAGTTAGAATGATCATTCTAAATTGATCAATGGTGTTCCTTGAGAAAGGCTTTTAAATGAAGCATAATGCATAATATCACGCCGCTTAGGATACATTGTATTACTTCGAGGCTTTGTAGTAGCTCTTTCAGTCTCAAATGTCCTCACAATATGGAAAATTGTTCTAGCTTAATGTAGGTGTTAATGTGGGTGTTAGCTCTAAATCAAAAGTGAAAGATGGTTTAGTGCCGACATGTCAGTTTGATCAGCTAGTTAAAATTATCATTCTAAACTGATCATTGGTGCTCCTTGAGTAAACGATTATAAATGAAGCATATTGCATGGCATCATGCAGTTTGCGATACATTGTATTACTTCGAGGCCTTGTAGTAGCTCTTTCAGTCTCAAATGTTTTTACAATATGTAAAATTGATTTAGCTTAATGTGGGCGTTAGATTAATGTTATTTTGAGCTCTAAATCAAAAGTTAATGACGATTTTGTTCCGACATGTCAGATTGGATTCGTGCCATTCTGTTTGGGATATATTGGATTACTTGGAGGCTTTTTCGTTGCTACTTTGGTGTTAAACTTTGTCACAATATAGAATATTGAGCAAGCTTAACATGGGCGTTGGATTCGTGTTATTCTGAACTCTGAATCAAAAGTTACAGACAATTTAGTACGGACATGTCAAGTTGATCAGCCATTTAAAAAGATAATTCTAAACTGATCATTGGCGTTAGTTGAGTAATGGCTTATAAATGAAGCATAATGCATAACACCACGAAGTTTGGGATAGATTGGATTATTTAGAGGCTTTTGCTAGGCTCTTTTGTTCTTAAATTTTATCACAATATAGAAAATTGAGCTAGCTTAATGTGGGTGTTGTATTCGTGTCAATTAGAACTCTAAATTAAAAGTCTTGGACGATTAAGTGCAGAACTTTCCAGTTGATCGGCCAGTTAAAATGATCATTCTAAATTGATTGTTGGTGCTCCTTGAGTAAAGGCTTATAAATGAATCATAATGGATGACATCACGTAGTTTGGGATACATTGAATTACTTGGAGGCTTTGTAGTAGCTCGTTCAGCCTCAAATGTTGGCACAATATGGAAAATTGAGCTAGTTAACGTGGGCCTTGGACTCATGCCATTTTAAGCTCTAAATCAAAACGTAAAGGTGATTTAGTGCGTACATGTCAAGTTGATCAGCTAGTTAAATTGATCATTATAAACCTATCATTGCTGCCCATTGTAGTAAAGGCTTATAAATGAAGCATAATACAATGCATCACACAATTTGGGATGGGTTGGATTACTTAGAGGCTTTTTCGATGCTATTACAGTGTTAGATTTTATCACAATTTAGAATAATGAGCTAGTTTAACATGGGCATTGGATTTCCATGTCATTCTCAACCCTAAATCAAAAGTTACGGACGATTTAGTGCGGACATGTCAAGTTGATCGGCCTGTCAAAATGATAATTCTAAACGAATCATTTGTGCTCCTTGAGTAAAGGCTTATAAATGAAGCATAATGCATGACATCATGCAGTTAAGGATACATTGGATTACTTAGACACTTTGTCGTAGCTCCTTCAGTCTCAAATGTTGTTACAATATAGAAAATTGAGCTAGCTTAATGTGGGTATTTGATTCATGTCATTTTGAACACTAAATCCAAAGTTATGGACGATTTTGTGTGGACATGTCAAGTTGATCGGCCAGTTAAAATGATAATTCTTAACTGATCATTGGTGCTCCTTGAGCAAACGCTTATAAATGAAGCATAATGCATGGCTTCACAAAGTTTGGATACATTGGATTACTTAGAAGCTTATTCATAGCTCTTTCAGACTCAAATGTTGTCACAATATGGAAAATTGAACAAGATTAATATGGAAAATTGAACAAGATTAACATGGGCGTTAGATTCGTGTCATTCTGAACTCCAAATCAAAAGTTATGGACGATTTAATGCGGACATGTCAAGTGGATCGACCAATTAAAATGATGATTCTAAACTAGTCATTTGTGTTCCTTGAGTAATGGCTTATAAATGAAGCATAATGCATGACATCACGTAGTTTGGGATAGATTGTATTACTTGGAGGCTTTGTAGTAGCTGTTTTAGTGTCAAATATTCTCACAATAAGGAAAATTGATCTAGCTTAATGTGGGCGTTGGATCATGTTATTTTGAGCTCTAAATAAAAAGTTAAAGACAATTTAGGGCGGACATGTAAGGTTGATCAGCTAGTTAAAATGATCATTCTAAAGCTATCATTGGTGCTCATTGTAGTAAAGGCTTATAAATGAAGCATAATTCAATACATCACGTAGTTTGGGATGGATTGGATTACTTGGAGGCTTTTTCGTAGCTATTTTGGTGTTATATTTTGTTACAACATAGAATATTGAGCTAGCTTAACGTGCGCGTGGGATTTGTGTCATTCAGAACTCTATATCAAAAATTACAAATGATTTAGTGCACACAAGTCAAGTTGATCTGCCAGTTGAAATGATCATTCTAAACTAATCATTGGTGCTCTTTGAGAAAAGGCTAATAAATGAATCATAATGCATGGCATGACACAATTAAGGATACATTAGATTACTTGGATGATTTGTCGTAGCTCTTTCAGTCTCAAATGTTGTTACAATATAGAAAATTGAGCTAGCTTAACGTGGGTGTTGGATTCGTGTCATTCTCAACTCTAAATCAAAGTTGGACAATTTAATGTGAACATTTCAAGTTGATCGGCCAGTTAAATTGATAATTCTAAACTGATCATTGGTGCTCCTTGAGTAAAGACATATAAGTGAAGCATAATGCATGGCATCAGGCAGATTGGGATACATTGGATTACTTGAAGGCTTTTTCTTAACTCTTTCTGTCTCAAATGTTATCACAATATGGAAATTTTAACAAGCTTAACGTTGGCGTTAGATTCGTGTCATTCCAAACTCTAAATCAAACGTTACGGACGATTTAGTGCAGAAATGTCAAGTTGGTCGGCCAATTAAAATTGATCAATCTAAACTAATCATTGGTGCTCCTTGAGCAAAGGCTTATAAATGAAGCATAATGCATGGCATTACACAGTTTGGATATATTGCATTACTTGGACGCTTTGTCGTCACTCTTTTAGTCTCAAATATTGTCACAACATAGAAAATTAAGCTAACTTAACGTGGGCGTTGGAATCGTGTCATTCTGAACTCTCAATAACAAATTATGGATGATTTAGTGCGGACATGTCAAGTTGATCGATCAGTTAAAATGATCATTTTAAACTGATCATTGGTGCTCCTTCAGTAAAGGCTTATAAATGAAGCATAATGCATGACATCATGCAGTTTGGGATACATTGGATTACTTCGAGGATTTATAGTAGCTCTTTTAGTCTCAAATGTTCTCACAATATGGAAAACTAATCTAGCTTAATGTGGGCAAAGAACTCATGTTATTTTGAGCTCTATATCAAAAGTTAAAGACAATTTAGTGCCGACATATCAGGTCGATCAGCTTGTTAAAATGATCATTCTAAACTGATCATTGGTGCTCCTTGAGTAAAGGCTTATAGAGAAGCATAATGCATGACATCACGTAGTTTGGGATAGATTGGATAACTTGGACGCGTTTTCGTTGCTATTTCGGTGTTAAATTTTGTCACAATATAGAATATGGAGCTTGCTTAACGTGGGCGTTGGATTCGTGTCATTCTGAACTCTAAATCAAATGTTATGGACGATTTACTGCAGATATGCCAAGTTGATAGGCCGGTTAAATGATAATTCTAAAGTGATCATTGGTGCTCGTTGAGTAAAAACTTATAATTGAAGCATAATGCATGGCTTCATATAGTTTGGGATACATTGGATTACTTAGAAGCTTTTTCATAGCTCCTTCAGCCTCAAATGTTGTCACAATATGGAAAATTTATCAAGCTTCACGTGGGCGATAGATTCATATCATTCTGAATTCCAAATCAAAAGTTACGGACGATTTAATGGAAACGTTTCAAGTTGACCGACCAGTTAAAATAATCATTCTGAACTAATCATTTGTGTTCCTTCAGTAAATGCTTATAAATGAAGCATAATGCTTGGCAGCACGCAGTTTGGGATACATTGTATTACTCGAAGTCTTTGTCGTTGCTCTTTCAGACAGAAATGCTGTTACAATATAGGAAATTGAGCTACCTTAACGTGGGTGTAACGGATGATTTAGTGCGGACATGTCAAGTTGATCGGCTAGTTAAAATGATCATTCTAAACTGATCATTAGTGTTCCTTGAGAAAAGGCTTATAAATGAAGAATATTGCATGACATCACGCAGTTTGGGATACATTGTATTCCTTGGAGGTTCTGTAGTAGCTCTTTTAGTCTCAAATGATCTCACAATATAGAAAATTGATATAGGTTAATATGGGTGTTGGATTCATGTTATTTTGAGCTCTAATTCAAAAGTTAAAGATGCTTACGTGTGCACATGTAAGATTGATCAGCTAGTTAAAATGATCATTTTAAATTGATCATTGGTGCTACTTGAGTAAAGGCTTATAAAGAAGCATAATTCATGGTATCACGCAGCCTGGGATAGATTGGATTACTTCGAGGCTTTTTGGGTTCTATTTTGAGTTACATTAACGTGGGCGTTGGATTCGTGTCATTCTGAACTCTAAATCAAAAGTTACGTACGATTAAGTGCAGACATGTCAAGTTGATCGACCAGTTAAAATGATAATTCTAAATTGATCATTGGTGCTCCTTCAGCAAAGGCCTATAAATGAAACATAATGCATGACTTCACGCAGTTTGGGATACATTGGGAGACATGGAGGTTTCCTCGTAGCTCTTTCAGTCTCAAATGTTGTTACAATATGGAAAATTGAGCTACCTTAAAGTGGGGTTGGACTCGTGTTATTTTGAGCTCAAAATCAAAAGTTAAATACGATTTATCGGCGACATGTCAAGTTGATGAGTTAGTTAAAATGATCCTTATAAACTGATCATTGGTGCTCCTTGAGTAAAGGCTTATAATTGAAGCATAATGCATGACATCACGCAGTTGGGGATGCATAGGATTACTTGGAGGATTTTTTATAGCTCTTTCAGTCTTAAAGTTGTTACAATATAGAAAATTGAGCTAGCTTAACGTGGGCATTGGATTCATGTGATTCTGAACTCTAAATCAAAAGTTACAGACGATTTAGTGCAAATTTGTCAAGTTGTCATTGGTGCTTCTTGAGTAAAGGCTTATAAATGAAGCAAAATGCATGGCATCACGCAGTTTGGGATGCATTGGATTACTTGTAGGCTTTTTCATATCTCTTTCAGTCTCAAATGTTGTCAGAATATGGAAAATTGAGCAAGCTTAATGTGGGCGTTGGACTTATGTTATTTTGAGCTCTAAAGTTAAAGACGATTTAGTGCAGACATGCCAAGTTGATTAGCCAGGTAAAATGATCGTTCTACATTGATCATTGGTGCTCCTTGAGTGACAGCTTGTAAATGAAGCATAATGCATGGCATCATGTAGTTTGGGATACATTGGATTACTTGGAGGTTTTGTAGTAGCTCTTTCAGTCTCAAATTTTGTCACAATATGGCAAATTGAGCTAGCTTAATGTGGGTGTTAGATTAATGTTATTTTGAGCTCTAAATCAAAAGTTAAAGACGATTTAGTGCCAACATGTCAAGTTGATCATCTAGTTAAAATGATCATTCTAAATTGATCATTGGTGTTCCTTGATTAAATGCTTATAAATGGAGCATATTGCATGGCATCACGAAGTTTGGGATACATTGTATTACTTAGAGGCGTTGTAGTAGCTCTTTGAGTCTTAATTGTTCTCACAATATGGTAAATTGATCTAGCTTAATGCAGGCGTTATATTAATGTTATTTTGAGTTATAAATCAAAAGTTAACGACGATTTAGTGCGGACATGTCAAGTTGATCAGCTACTTAAAATGATCATTCTAAACTCATCATTGGTGCTCCTTGAGTAAAGGCTTATAAAGAATCATAATGAATGGCATCACGTAGTTTGGGATAGACTGGATTTTTGGAGGCTTTTTTCGTTGCTATTTCGGTTTTAAAGTTTGTCACAATATAGAATATTGAGCTAGTTTAACTTGGACGTTTGATTCATGTCATTCTGAACTCTAAATCACAAATTACAAATGATATAGTGCGGACATGTCAAGTTCATCGACCAGTTAAAATGATAATTCTAAACTGGTCATTGCTGCTCATTGATTAAAGGCTTATAAACGAAGCATAATGTATGGCTACACGCACTTTAGGATAATTTGGATTAATTACTTGGAGGTTTCTTCATGTAGATCAAAAGTAAAAAACAATTTAGTGTGGACATGTCATTTTGATCAGCTAGTTAAAATGATCATTCTAAACTGATCATTGGTGCTCCTTCAGTAAATGCTTATAAAGGAAGCATAATTCATCGTATCACGCAGTTTGGGATAGATTGGATTACTTGAAAGCTTTTTTGTCGCTATTTTAGTCTTAAATTTTGTCACAATATAGAAAATTGAGCTAGCTTAACGTGGGCGTTTGATTCTTATCATTTTGAACTCTAAGTCAGAAGTTACTGGAGATTTAGTGCGTACATGTCAAGTCTATCAGCCTGT